>JANLJB010031210.1:300-71469 GCA_026212285.1 Bursera cuneata
AATTACGGGGGATTGATAAACGAGGGAGGGGTGTAATTACGTTTCTAACCTTTTTTAATTAAAATTATTTAACGTCTGTTATATATTTGAGGAGTTAATTTTAGTTTACTATAACTATGGGGCTACATGTTTTTGATGAATGTAATTGGGGGTTTAGAGTAAATTTCCCGTCATAAATTTATATAAGAACAAATTTAGCGGGATTTTTAATGAAAAATCAATGATATCTCCTGCGGTTTTAAACATTTTGTTGACCTCACTTATTATCTAGAAAAAAATATAAATTTGATTAAATTACATTAGATCATTATCAATTGTTATGAAATCTTAATAAAGTAATGAAATTATTCATCTTTTATATTAAATTAAATGATTAAATAGTAATAAGGGGGGAAAGAAAAATTTATAAATCCCCAGAAAAAATCATTGATATTTCATTGAAGGTGAGGGGAAGTAAGGGAAATTACCTCATAAATTTATAATTGAAAAAATTTTAAAAGCAATATAAAAATAGAGTGTAAATAGCATTTATCATCAATTTAGATTGGGTAGATTGGGCCATGATGAGAAGCCCAAACTTTGAAGCCCAACTTGAGAAAAAAAGCAAACCCCCTTTTTGAAACAAATGTACCAACCACGTGTCAGGTCTCAATCCGAATTCCTGATACACGCTGACGTGGATAAAAAGTCAGTGGTGCACGTGACTCATCCACAGACCGGAGATCAAACGCACTACAGTCTCATAATCATACAGCCCAGATTAAAAGCAACATAAAACCAAAAGCAACGGCAAGTCCCATATATAAGCCGCGTACACAACGCATTTCGAAGCCCTATTCTCTTCTTTGTTGCCCCACCAAAAAGCAGAACTCAAAAAACTACTGTAATACAATTATACAAACGAACAAACAGCCCTTCAATTCAGAAATCAAATCCAGAACTCTCCGGAAACGGCGCCATCTCTTAGCTTCTGGTAACTCCGAACTCACTGCTCCTTCTTCCTGATTATACGGCTTATTACTTGGCCACTTAATTAGCGTCTAAGCTGCGGAACCGTGAGACTAGGGTTTGTTTGTTTTCTTTGTGAGGAATGCTTATTGGCGTTCATTTATAGATTTTGTGCTTGTTCTGGTACGATTGTTCTGCAAATTGAATGCTGCTGAGAGTGCTTGATAGTATAGAGAAAGTTATCGACCACCTTATGCTAGAGCTTTAATTGTTTTCCTAATTTGTTGATTTTATTGTTATCTTCTGTGGAATTGGATGCTGTACTTCACACTGTTATAGACAATTTAATAGGCGTTTATGAGTGTCTGGATTAGATAATTTATAAAGGCGAAGATTTTGTGGGGTAAGATATGTAAATTGAGGTAAGGTAACTATGGAAGATTGCAGAAATTTTTCGTATTATAAGAATTAGGTAGTGGGTATTGATTTGTTCAGAACTCATATTAAAGACAAGTAGACAACGGGAGGGGATAACATGGGTCGATGAAGTGTTTACATGAAAACTTTGAAAGGAGACATTCAAGTGATAAGATGATGTTTTTCTATTCTTGCAGTTTACACGGTCGAGCTGAAAGTCTGCTCATCGAGTATGGGAGACAGTGAAACCGTAGTTGCTGAAACATCTGCAGTCATGAGCTATGCGTCTGCGGGATATACTAACAGTGGCTATGCTGATCCCAGCGCAAATGCTGTTCCGGAGGTTAGTGCTTTTGCCCCCGGGACTATTGGAGATTATGGTGTTTCTGGCGCTTCATCTGACCTAGCTTATACTGTTGCTGCTGTTGGTTCTGGTTTCGCTGATGGAAGTGGTTACAACGTGGATCCTACTTCTGTTGTCAAACAGGATACAGCTGTTGGTGCTACAGATGCTAGTGAAAATGTTACTGGTTTGGAAAACACGACTATTGGAGCATCTCAGGCTGCAGGTTATAGTTCCTTAAATGGCAATGTTGTGAGCGAAGCGGGAAATGCCACTTCAATTGAGAATGGAAGTTCTTTGGGTATTGCAAGCGGAGCTGCTGCTGGGCAAGAACTTGTGGATGGTTCTGGTATGTCTCATACACATGCTTTGATATTGGGATTTTGTGGTGACTTATTGTATGCTTATTGGTAGTTTGTGATGTACATTAATCTTCTGCAATGGGATCATTTGATGACTTAACAGCTACTTGTATTAACCTTTGTCAGGCAGGCTAAGTTCCACAATCATTATAATTTGAAGCCATAGGATCATCTGGGACCCTTTGCTTGAATGTTGTTAACCCACTTGATTGCACGAACTCTTCTTTCTCATTCAACATGATGCTATCTTCTCTTGCTCTCTCTCTCTCTCTCTCTCTCTCTTGTTTTATACTGCTGTTATTTGGGTTCCATCTTTAGCCATACAGATCTAATGGTTTCTCGTACTCAACCTTATCTTTTCACTTGTTGCAATCTTTATTGCAGCTGTCATAGGTCTTTTGAAGTTGAAATAAGTTATTGTTGGCTATGCTGAATGCTTTTAATATCTAACAACATACTGTTTATATTGTTGCTACATGCAAAACTAGAATTTTGTTGATGATTTCTGGGGGATTAGATTTTTATTATATTTTCTTTAAAATTGTGATTTCTTTTGTTCATTCGGCCCCTTTTATCTGTAGTGCCAGTAATGTCTGGAGAAGAAGATCGATTATGGAGCATTGTGAAGGCTAATTCTTCAGATTTTAACTCATGGACTGCTTTACTTGAAGAGACAGAGAAGCTGGCGGAGGTATTTTATTTTATGGATATTTAATACAAACCATCAATATTATTAGTCTTGTTTATTTTCAGTGTTAACATGGGTAGATTGTGTGGTTTGAGGGGGCATCAGAAGTTCATTTTTAGTTTTGTAAAACCGTCTAAAGATTGTTAATTTTGTACTTTTTATATATCTGTTGTATGTGTTGAATAGCTAACCTCAAAGCTGAGAATTATGGTTTTTGACGAGTAACATGTGTTAATAGCAGGACATTTTAGCTATAGTTTAAATGCACTTTTTTTTTTTTGACTGTATTGTTTGAAGGATGTCTGAAATTTACAAGTTGATTGTGTAGGGCATGGTGCATCTGCAATATAATAAATTTATACTTTTTGTATCTGTTGTATGCTTTACTAACCTTGAAGCAGGGAATTGGTTCTTATTTTTGTGAGATATGTATGTATTTATATCATGACATTTTAGCTACAGTTGATGTACTTGGTCGTATGTGGATGGTCTCCCCTAAGCAAAAGAAAAAAGCATATTGAAACAACAAAACTTTATCGTGTACTTCTATATTATATATAATACAGGTTAGGTCTTCCTATCATTAAGAATGACAGTTAAACATTTAACTTCCTTGCTATATCTATACCCAAGGTCTGGGATATCTAAAGATAAATTGTTTCTTAATAAAACATTTTCACCTAGGTCCACCAATGTCCCAAAGGATATCTTGGTTAAACTTGGAGATGGTAGGTTAATGAATTCTCTGGAACTTCTCTTCTGGTTGCTGATTTTATGTGCGTAATGTAAAATGTTGTTTTCTGTTAAACTAACGTTTTCATTAATAAATCTTTTGCAGGACAATATTCTGAAAATACGTAGAGTTTATGATGCTTTTTTGGCCGAATTCCCTCTGTGTTATGGTTATTGGAAGAAGTATGCTGATCATGAGGCACGTGTGGGCTCGATGGACAAAGTTGTGGAGGTTTATGATCGAGCAGTTCAAGGGGTGACGTATTCAGTAGACATTTGGTTGCATTACTGTATTTTTGCCATAAACACATATGGAGATCCAGAGACTATTCGAAGGTAATAGTTGTGTGTTTCTTTTCTTTTATTCTAATCCAATTTTATTGTTTGTCTGCATTGGGAGATGTTGACTGCATGAATTTCCAGTCACAAGGATCTGGTGATCTATTTTTGTTGCTTTCTAACATTATTTCAGTATGCCTGAAACAGCAATTACACTGGCGGAAAGGTTTGATGGGAATGCACTTTAAAAATGATTTCTTCCTTTTTTGTCCTTGTGCAAACTCGTGTATTTGAGGCCTGTTTCATAATAATACAGTTGTTTATGGTGTTAAATTGGTCTTTCTGTACCCCTTTCTCTCCCTTATTTTCCCAAAGCCTATGTCGTAGTCAAGTAGTTATTTTTAAATTATGGTTGTCTTCAACTTTGACACTCTTGAGGTGCATCATTTTGCAAAATGCTGCTGGGAAGATCTCGTCCAGTTAATGGCTAGATGGCCTCTTTCACTGCTCCATTTCGGACATAGTATGGTTTTTATCAGGAAGGTAAATGCAGCGTTTGGATGTGTCATATGCTGTTAGAGTGATTTGATCTCCTTCAACATTAGTGCAGCTGCTCCATTGTGGATGTGTTTGCATCAGCTGAATTTATGTCTAACTTAAATCATAACAGTGTTTTTCATTCTGATGGTGCTTTAGGCTTTTCGAACGTGGATTGGCTTATGTTGGAACTGATTACCTGTCTTACCCCCTCTGGGATAAATACATTGAATATGAGTACGTGCAGCAGGAGTGGAGCCGTGTTGCTATGATTTACACTAGGATTTTAGAGAATCCGAATCAACAACTAGATCGATATTTCAGCAGGTAATTTCTTGTTATCATGTTTATCTGTTTGCATCTTATATTGTGTTTTGGATTTAACTTAATTCATTTGCAACTATATTGGATAGTCCTCCTTATTTTTTTCAGTATTAGGATGAAGACAGGTGTGCTTTGATATGTTATCTTTGTTGGAAATTATCAAATAAAACTGTGTAATTGTCAGATTATATAGTATACCTTTAGTGAATTGCATTGTGTTTCTTTAATAGAGTCAGTGGTGCAATTTGACAGTTTCAAGGAGTTTGCTGGAAGTCGACCTTTGTCTGAGCTTAGGACCGCTGAGGAAGCAGCTGCTGCCACTGATGCAGCGGCAATTTCGGAGGCTAGTGTTGAAGTGAAAGCCAATGAGGAAGAGGTTCAACCTGATGCTGCTGAGCAATCTACTAAACCTGTAACTGCTGGCTTATCAGAATCAGAGGAGTTGGACAAGTATATTGCCACTAGAGAAGAAATGTATAAAAAGGCTAAAGAGTTCGACTCAAAGATATTTGGTTTTGAAACAGCTATCAGAAGGCCCTATTTTCATGTCAAGCCACTAAGTATCGCTGAACTTGAAAATTGGCATAACTATCTGGATTTTATAGAAAGAGAAGAAGACTTCAACAAGGTATTTGGGTTAAGTTTGCAGTTCATTCTTGAGAATCTTTGATTGTAGTTTCTAGTTGTACTCTTGATTATAAGTTGACTTACAGTTAAGTAATATCTGCTGCATCATATGGTTTATTGGCTAAATCGTTGGGTGAAGCAACTTATTAAACGGGAAATTGAACTGAGACTAAAGCATGGGCCTTCGATTTGGTTACTTTAAGGCTAAGTACTTCAAACCCTCATTTGTCCGTGGTCGTTTTAGGTTCGTGATGTGTTGTATAGTAACTTTTATTCTTTTTAAAGTTCCCATGTTATGCATGCAGGTGTGTTCTTGTCATCCTAACCATCTATCTGTCAGGCAAGGAGGGTCCCTCCTTTCGTATTTGAGGGGCCTCTCTATTCCACTAATGGAGTATTCCTTATGCATATCTCTTTTGTGCTTTATACAACGTCTTTGGTTTATGTAGATGGATAATGTTTCTTTTTAACCTTTAATGTGTTCTTTTTGGTGAGTTAGGTGGTCAAGTTATATGAAAGATGTTTAATAGCATGTGCAAATTATCCCGAATACTGGATACGATATATTCTGTGCATGGAAGCAAGTGGAACTATGGATCTTGCAGATAATGCACTTGCTCGTGCAACCCAAGTTTTTGTAAAGGTATGAGATATGCATCTCTAGTTTGTTTTCATTACATTGCTGGATCAGGTTTGGTGACTCTGTAGCATTTAAATTCTACTGTTATATTTAGGCATAAATGTAACAGCTCCCTCTTATTTCTTTCTTCTTCAGAAATTTACTTATAACAGTTATTTGTTTATCACCAAAATTACAACAGAGGCTGCCTGAGATTCATTTATTTGCTGCTCGATTGAAAGAGCAGAATGGGGACATTGATGGAGCTCGAGCAGCATATCAGCTTGTACATACTGAAATTTCTCCAGGCCTTCTTGAAGCTATTGTTAAGCATGCAAACATGGAATGTCGGCTGGTATGTTTATGTAAGCAATTTGTTGAGGGTTTTTGTTTTCGGCAAAGATATTGCAACTTTTAACTTGGTTGTTTCTCTTGAATTTGCAGGGCCATCTCGAAGACGCTTTTTGTTTATATGAACAGGCCATTGCCATTGAAAAGGGAAAAGAACATTCGCAAACATTACCAATGTTGTACGCTCAGTACTCTCGATTCTTGTACCTGGTGGGTTGGTTAAATTGTTTGTTTTTCTTTGTGCTTTTGGTTGTCAAACTGCTGCATATTGTATGAATTAATGACCCTACGGTTTATATTTTGAACATCCAAGACAAGTTGATCCTGACTACTTCCCCAGCATTACCAAAGATCAACTCTATACCTTATTTTCTTTGTTTTGGTTTTCCACTCGCTACTACCTTTTTGTTGATTATAAATGACAGTTCAGCAATATTGTTGTTTCTTGATATTTACTTGTTACATTACAGGCAATTATTATATGTCACCGTATTCTCTATATACCTTGAAGTCAAGCTGATGTATATATAGTTATCACAATTATGTCATAAACCATCTTATCTTGTCCTTCAGAGGATGTTTAGTTCCTTTTTTTTTTTTTAAATGAAGAAACCTAATGAATCCATCTTATAAGACATTGACCACTGAGTAGGTGTAGATTTGAAGAATCCTCCGGTTCCCTTACACTCTTTGCGTTGTTTTTCATTTTTATCATCCTTTTTTTTTTAATAAAGTTATTAGTGTCATATTTGTTATGCAACTTAAGATGCCTGTTCATCATTATTTTTTATACTTCTTTTCAGAAGTTTTTATTACGTTCTGCTTGGTTTTATTGTTAGGTTTCTGGCAATGCAGAGAAGGCGCGGGAAATTCTTGTTCAATCGCTTGAGCATGTCCAACTGTCAAAACCTCTTCTCGAGGTTTGCTACCTTTATCTCTATTCCTCACTCTCCCACAGACACATAAAATGGTCTATCCTCTTTTAGTTTTTTAGTAACTAATATTATTTTTTTGGTTCATTAACATGCAGGCCTTAATTCATTTTGAGTCTATTCAGTCTCCACCTAGACAAATTGATTATTTGGAGTCATTAGTCGATAAATTCCTTGTGCCCAATTCAGATAGCATCAATACTTCAAGTGCTGCTGAGAGGGAAGAGTTATCTTGTATTTTTCTGGAGGTAATTGGTCTTGAGATTTAGATTTTTTTGCTCTCCTGAGGTCTCGATAGACTAATACTTGGAAATGAACTTTTGAGGACTAGATTATTTTCCTTTACTTGAGATTATATTCAAGAAGTCTGAAACTCTCTTTTGTAAGGTTGCAAAGCTATTGTTGTTGTCTTGTTGCAATAAATGAAAAGTTGAGCATTTGTTTATTTTGTGGAAATTGACTGCTCGGTTTGGCTGGGAGTTGCAAACTTTTATCGCTGAGGCATAAAAAGAAGACATTGAAATCCTTTTATACTTTTTTTTATCTAGTCATTGGAAGACAACACGTGATTGGAAGTCACATATGTGTGCAATGATTTTTCAGTTCAAAGCAAAATTTTCTGACTTTCTATATCCATGAATAGTAAATCTTACATAATTTCTATTTATTTACTTTTAGTAGAACATATGGAAGTCTGATAGGCATAGCTTAAAAATGATTTCAGTTTTTGGGTCTCTTTGGAGATGCTCAGTCTATCAAGAAGGCTGAAGATCGACATGCCAAGTTGTTCTTACCCCATAGGAGTACATCAGAACTAAGAAAACGTCATGCAGAGGACTTTTTAGCTTCAGAGAGGGCAAAGATGGCCAAATCTTATTCTGGTGCTCCATCACCTGCCCAGTCTTTGATGGGTGCATATCCAAATGCACAAAATCCATGGGCGGCTGGTTATGGTGTACAGCCGCAAGCTTGGCCACCAGCTACCCAAGCACAAGCACAACAATACCCTGGCTATGGTCAACAGGTAGATTGCCCTTTCTGGACATCTTAAAGTTAATAATAAGATGTTTGTGTTGTACACAATCTTTTTTGAATTTTAATTTGTTCAAGTGCTGCATCTGTTGGAGTTATTGATCCTGGTAAGGCTTTCTTGATTATGGTCTCAAAATTCTGCATTGTGAGGATCCATAGCTATGTCCTTTTAAGATCTGTTTCTTTTGTTAACTCTCTCTTCCATGACATGCGGATGTCTGTCAATTTGTAGATTGAGTTCTTTCAAGTTATTTTAGAATCTTATGAAGCTTGTGAACATTGCTTTTGTCTATTGTTAGATATTTTAATGGTTTTCATAGGCGCCGAATTATGGATCTTGTGATGCCGGTTTTTGCTGTCATGATTAATTTCAGTGTACATTTTCTGTTCTTGGATTATTCAAGCAAACTAGTGCTATTGAAGATAATTGAATTATGCACATTTGTGATGCGGTTGATTGCTTATATGTAATCCCTGCCTCAAAGTTAGTAATATAAACAGAATTTTTTTTATAAGAATATAATCTAAAATGTTATGATGAGGTAGTCTATTGACAGAATTTTCCCACTTGTAACAGGCAGCATATGGTGCATATAGTGGTTATGGCAGCAGTTATGCTACTCCTCAAGTACCCGCATCTGCACCACAAACTGCTGCTTATGGTGCTTATCCTCCCACCTATCCTGTCCAGGTAAAAAAGCATTCCGGTGACTTTAGTTCTTAGAAGTTATATGAAAGATGTACTCTCCTTATTGTGTTAATTTCACTCTTTTGTTTCTGCATCTTCTGTGTAATGAGAATAAATTCTGCTGTAACTTGTTTATTGGTTAAAGACATAAGAGAGCCGTGAGGTTGACCTGATGAGCTCCTGCCAGGAATCTTTAAGCACCTAATGATATATTTTCTTTAATTGATAGCCAATATTGAATATGATTGAATTAGTCATTTGTTGGCAGCATGATTTGGTTAGATGTTGTTGGCCCGACAAATGTTTGAGTTGCTTTTCTGTATTGTTGTAAATGTTTGGAAGTCCTGTTACGTTGCATTTTTAGTTCTATTTTTCCTACATAGTCAAAATTGCTGTATTTTTTTATATTCACCTGCACCTGTTTCTGCTTTTTTATAAGTGGTTTCCTTATTGGGCTATCCAAGTTGGAGTAGCCTGATTGCTGCCCAAGTCAGTATGCTATACAAGAACTACCAAGCCCGAGTCTTAACTGGTTACCATGTTAGAAATATGTGTGCTGTTCTATTGGATGGTAGAGACAGTACTATTGACACCAGCTGCAATTTATGCTTTTATGCACAATGAGAGTTTATTTCAAACCTTCAACCATGTGTGCGGATGGTATTTCAACAGAAACCTTTAGTTTAAGTGGTTTTGGGCTAGGTCGTTGGGATCCTACTGCCTCATGTCATGCTAGGCTGACCATTGTTGTTTGCTGGTATGCTTCTACATTTAGAACTAATAGATTGTAATTTTCAGCAGGCCTTTCCACAACAAAGTTATGCACAACCAACTGCAGCAGCAGCAGTAGCCCCAACTCAGCAACCTGCATCAGTCCCGCAAACCTATTATGGAAGTTATTACTGAGAGCTAGCTGTATTTTGTATTATATACCCTTTTCTGCCTGAAGTCCCGAGTTTTTTATCTGATGCTCTTCTGGAGGCTGGTTCTGACCTGTAACTTTGATTTTTAAAAAATATGACACGGTAATATAGGCCAAGGGAAGGAGGATGGTGGTGACATTGGTGAATTGTATTTTAGGTAATTTTTTCCTCTTTAGTTTTCGAGTAATTTTGAGAAAATTGTGAACATCGACTTTTGTAGGTAACCTGGATATAGTGGAGATTCATTTTGGCAACATATTGCTCATTGGCCGCATCTGTAATATTTAGTTTTGAAGCGTATACCAAGTGTTTGATATGAAGTAAATTTGAAATTGTTCCATTCTCTCCAATCGATTGTGTTAAAGAGAGGGTTAAATTAATGAGGTCAAATAACTTGACCTACTCTTAGCTCGCTGCATAATTTCCTGGTAGACGGTGGTGTATTGTTCCTATTCTCTGTTTTCAGAACACCAAAAATCTTCCATTTATTATGTAACTAAAGATGAATTTATTTCTCATTACTAGGAAATATTCATGGCTTATGATTTTTAATTTTATTATGAATTTCAATGGTAAATGTCTTCTTTTATTTGCAAAAGCTTCTTCTAAACGTGCTTTCTTTGATCAATTCTCACAATATTTTTTCTGAAATTAACGTCGAATGTATTACCATTTCTAATTTTTGTTTTTTTACAATCGCATAATGACCTTTCTGTCCTGGCATACCCTGCTGTATGCTTTATAAGGATGGATAATGACAGGAAGAGGAATTGTTTCGTTAGAAGTGATCTAAGCAATTTGATTATCCGATTAATTAATTATAATTAAAAATGACTAGTTCGTGAAGGGCATTGTTTTTGCCTGGTTTATTATGTCATGCAATTACATGTAGAAATAGAAATTATAGAATCTTCTCTTGTGCCATTTAGTAGGAAACAAAATCTGTCCAAATTTGGTAGCAAAATCAAACGAAAACCCAAACATCTGCAGATGTCCCACTTGACAATAGGTGAAGCAGGTGCTCAGAACTCAGAATCACATCTCTGATGATGCATTCGTGCCAATGTTTGTACAAATTAGGATATTTTCCGCTTTGGTTAACACTCTTGAACTGAACTCCTGATCATGCTCATTCGTGCCAATGCAATTACCAATTACAGCCCAAACTCAAGAGCATTAACACTTTTTATTGGGGAATTTGCAAATATATCCCAAATTAAGGGGCTGGTTGGAATGTAGCCAGACCCTCAAATTATTTGTCATTTTCTATCCAAAAAAGGTAAATGTGACCAAAATGCCCTCATTTTTAATTATAACTCACTCTCAGCATGCAGAAACGTCTTCTTCTTCTTCTCCATACATCACACATATAGCTCAGTCCTCTCGCTCATTTCATCTAACATATAAGCCAATATTTAAAGTTATCACTCGTTCACTATTATCAAGATCACGAGATCGAATCATTACTCTTAGAAGGTACGTAAATCTTGAATGATTTCTTTTGTCTATTAAATTTATTGTTGAAAATACCAAATCACACTTGAAAATGATATATAGTAGTTGTAAGTTTGATTTAGGAGATGTACATTACATACAAGGAAAGATTTGTTTGGAAAAAAATGGGGAAACAAATGGAGAATCGGAGTAGGACCGGGCGGTCCTTACAGTAGGCTGGCAGCAGGATCGCCCGGTTCTTGTAAGACTGATCGATCCAACTGCCAAAACCGACGGTCCCTTTGGCAGTGTAGATCTTTTTTTTTTTTGTTTTAAGTAATAAATTCATACAAATTTGTTATTTTTCGTGTTATCTAATACTCTATATTTTTGTGTGATTGTATTTATAAGATAATGGAAGTGTGTTTTATTTTGCATTATAGTGGTCGTTAGGAGACAAATTAAAATGTTTTGATTTATTACATTGGAGGAGAAGCAACCGGAATATCTGTCTCTAAGGACATTGGATATAATCAATTGGTAGAATTATTATATGAAATACTTGAGTTTGATCGGTCTAATTATATGCTGAAATTGATAGTAAGATTTCTTGGGGTTAGAAGAATCCCCAATCATTACAGTGAAGAATGACAGGACTATAAAATTCTTTCTTCAATATTATAGTACAAGTGTAGTGAAATTACCCCAATTGATAGTGAAAGTTGAAGAAAATAAATTTAAGATAAGTAATCCATCGGTAACATCACAGGATAAAGATAAACATATTACATAAGAGAAAAATGAATATTCAGGTGATGAAAAAGTTAATGAATTGGATCCATCACTTGATAATATTCTTAACCGCACTTGTCTTCATGTTCAACGTCACTTTAGGACTTCCTATTTTGATCTACAAAATAAGGAAAAAAAGACCCAATAAGTCCTGCCATATAATGCAATAACAAAAAATAAAATATGAGGGTATCACCGAAAGAACGGG
The DNA here is from genome assembly GCA_026212285.1 of Bursera cuneata. Lineage (NCBI taxonomy): Eukaryota > Viridiplantae > Streptophyta > Magnoliopsida > Sapindales > Burseraceae > Bursera > Bursera cuneata. The sequence goes on from JANLJB010031210.1 coordinate 12,537, forward strand.
CTCTCTGTCGATAGGACCGGGCAGTCCTAGCTATAAGACTGAGCAGTCTTAACTCGAGATCGGACGATCCTAATGCGACGACTGAGCGGTCTTCCCACCTGAACACATCTTCCATACAACCACACAACACACAAACACTACACAACACAACAACACCTTTCACTACACAACAAAAACACACATATACAAACACACAACACAAAATTAACTCGCGATCGGGCTATCTTAACTAGAGGCCGAGCGGTCCTAATGCGATGACCGAGCGGTCCTCATTGGAGGATCAAGCGGTCCTCTAACGAGGAATGACCGGTCCAATCACGATGATGATCGATTCGTCCTCCAGTAAAGACCGATCGGTCCTCTCGCTAATGGATATTGTACTCATTCACCAATTTCATCGAGCACTCGGTGCTCATTCATTACAACACACAAACAACTAAATAGCTCATTCACCCATTTCATCGAGCACTTGGTGCTCATTCACTACAACAAATAAACAACTAAATAATTCTTTCACCCATTTCGTCGAGCACTTAGTGCTCATACACCACAACACACAAACACAATAAAAATTCCCAACATCAAATATACAACTATACATCTTATGAATTGATAATCTAAAACACCACCCAACTACACATCCATCTTATTCAACAACAAAAAAATAAAGTACACGAAATGAAGGAGAGGGAGAGAGGTGCACACACCTGAGTTGTCTTTGTCGCCTGTGTTTGCTTTGTCTCTGGTGTGTGCTTCACCGTCGGTGTGTGACGGAGGGAGGGATTAACGATTGTGTGAGAGAGGGTGCTTGAGAGAGGATCACTATGAGAAGAGTGTTTGCCTTTGCTTCTTCCTTGTCGTCGTCATCATGTATTCTCCATCGTCGGTGTATGCTTTGTCCCCTGTGTGTGAGGGAGTGAGTGACGGTCACAGTTGGTGAGTGAGTGAGTGAGAAAGGGTGAGTGAGAGAGGAGTGTTGTATCTAGGGGTATTTTAATCCATTTACTTTTAATTAGATAGGAAAATAATTAAATTTTTTAAGATTGGCTATTTCTGTAACTGCATCCTTAATTTAGGATATTTGTTCAAATTCCCCTTTTTTCTTCTGTTACGTACATTGTGGAATTACAATCACCAGGCTAAGACAAGTAAGGCAAGTTTAGATCAGAGATACAGAATCTACAGAAGAAAAGTGTTAAAGGCAAGCTTAGATCAGAGATAAATAATCTATAGAAGAAAAGTGCCAGTAACACTTTCTTTTTCACTTGTGGATTTTGGTATTGACTAGGGTTAGTGAAAATTTTAAAAAATTATAAGAATGATAAGTAAGTCATCAACTTAAAGACTTTTAATGAAAGAAATTAAAGAGTGAGAAAGAGAATGACAAAGAAAGTGTTCCTGCCATTTCTATCTACATAATATTGAGTAATTATCAACCACCACCCCTACATTTTGCTTAAATTTCATTCATATGAGATTTTTGTCCTTTTTCTTTTCCATCATCTATAAGTTTTCGAAAAATCTCTTCTAAGGTCTTTCAATTATATTTTTCGTTAGTTAACAACAGATGGAAGGGTCAATTAGTATTTGTCAGCTGTCTTCTTAAATATCTAAATAGAAAAAAAATGTAACTTCCTTATAGTTAGATATTATTACATTGTCCCCCAACAGGTTTTATGAATCTTCACAAAAGCCCCTACTAATGTAGGAGAGGTATCTGCCAATCATAGGAGCTAATCGATTCTTTAGTAAACTCATGAGTAGTAAGTGTTATTTAGCATTGAGGTCAACTTGATATTTTAATATAAAATACATTAATAAGAGGTTTTGTGATGATTAAGATTAAATTTGGGGGTGGATCGTTGGTGAGGGACATTATGAAACTGCGCTGGTGCTGTAATAACACCTAATCATCGGGGGTACATATTTTTTTTCTTAAATAATAATGTTATAAAATATTGATAATTTAGTAAAGATAAAATATGAATAAATATGTAAATATAAAAATAAATAAAAACCATCAAAACATAAGTTTTGAAAAATAATATTGTCAATAAAATATTATATAATAAGTAAAAAAAGTCCATTCACCATTTCTAAATATGAATAAAACACCATTTGTATGTTGCAGCTCTTAGTTGAAATATTGGTATTTATTTCAAGAGTAATTTAGTTATTTATCTTAATTTTATTTTTTAAAAATTAGCTTTCTCTCTATATTTATTAGTATGGATAAAATAGTAAAATTGTTGAAATATGAAGATAAAAAATTATTAACTAACAAAAAATATAACTGAAGGATTTAAGAAATTTTTTTTAAAAAACTTAGGGATGATAAAAAAAAAATTTATATAAGTAAAATTTAAATAAAAGATAGGAGAGACGATCGATAATTACTCACATAATATTATGAAGCTTTTTCTGTTGTTTAAAGTGGTGATAAATTGGTTGTTAAGTTAAATAGAAGAGAAGCACCAAAATCACTGCCAGCCAGTGCCGCCCATTAAAAAGTGTTTCAGCAACAACAGTTGTTATTTCCTGATTGGGCCGAGAGTTTCTTCCAAAATAGAGCCGACCTCAATATCTCCTGTTTGAAACGGACAACTACGTTTTAGTGCGGTAATCCCCAGTAAATACTCTCTCTTGTTAACCAATCAAAACAAACCTCTCCACAGATCTATATCCAGAGTCTTATACCCTCTCACAAAAACTCTCTTCACTCAGTCACTCTCAACATACATAAACCCACTACTCTCTCTCTCTCTCTCTCACTCACTCACTCTGTGAAACACTATCTGTCGTTTCTTTGAGTTGTTTTGCTTTATAAAAAAGATTAAAAAAGGTAGAAGAATTGTGATTAGGGTTTTTCAAGTACTTGATTTTTCAGTGGATTTGGATCTGCGACCGATCATATAGCTGCAAGAAGGTGTAAAGGCGGCGTCTTTGTGGGTCTTTTTCGCCGCATGCTTTTGTTCTCAACTTGAGCAATAATGGCTACTCCATATCCAGCTCCTATTCAGGTAGTTTAATGATTAACAAACTTCCTCTTTCTCCTTCTCTTTCTCTTTTTCTTTCTCTTTCTATCTTTATTTGGATATGAAAAATGTATCGCTAGCTTTTGGTGTTAATGAGTATTTTCGGATTGTGTTTCAGGTTGGCTCCTACTTTGTGGGGCAGTACTACCAGGTACTTCAGCAACAGCCCGATCTGGTTCACCAGTTCTACTCCGATGCCAGTACTATGATTCGGGTTGATGGGGATGCCAGCGAATCCGCTTCTGAAATGCTGGTAAATACTTTCTTTCTTTTGCTAATATTTAACTTTCTTTGCACTCGGCTGTTTGCTCAACTTTTGGTTAATTTGTTTTTTTCTCTGTTTCTTGGTAAAAGATTGTGGGTTGTTTTTTATAAGTATTACCTTGGGAATAGTTAATAATTTTATTAATATATATGTTTATGCAAAGCCAAATCTTGCATTCATTTGGTATGAAATGAGTTTTTGATTCAGGCCGTACTGGTGGGAAAATTTGAAAGTACGTGAAATCGTAGAGTTGACCAAGCGTTGCACCACGAACTGATTGCCTTCTTTCTGGATAGTCCCCTAATATTTGTATTAAAGATGACATATAAATAATAATCTTACAATGTCTTGTGTTGATTTTATTATGAGAATCCGTGTAGGCATGGATTAATTACTATGATTGATATGGTTTTTATGGAATATGAGTTTTAACTTATGAATGCCTTTCTGCTTTATTTAAGGCTGTACAGCTTTGCATGTTCTTTAAACTTTAACCCACCACGTGTAGACTTTCTATCTTAGCTCCTCAAATTTATAAATTGATCTTGGGTTCTTAGATATATATGTTTCTCTGTTAATTAGTTTGCTTATCAAGTAATTATTCTTCTTTTAATATTATGTGCAGAAAATTCATGCACTTCTCCTGTCACTGAATTATACTGCGATTGAGATCAAGACAATCAATTCCCTTGGTTCTTGGAATGGAGGTGTTTTGGTCATGGTTACAGGTTCAGTCAAAATCAAGGATTTCAGTGGCAGAAGGAAATTTGTGCAGTCCTTTTTCCTTGCACCGCAGGAGAAGGGTTACTTTGTTCTCAATGATATCTTTCAGTTCATTGATGATGACACCATTTATGAACATCCAGCTCCTGTATTGTCAGAAAACAAATTTGACACTCAAGTAGATGCTTCTAGCCCTCTCCCTGAACAACCAGGTAAAAGAATAGAAACCTGCAACTGGAATCAAGTAGTTTCTTGTGGATGTTAAAGGACATAGTTATGGTACTTGTATGGCTATTTAACTAAGCTGATAAATATAAATTTTTCCTGAACCATACAGTGTAATTGTTCTTGCATGTTTTTCAACCAACTTTACAAAATTTTCACTATGGACAGCTGGTTACTCAAAATCATATGTTAAGAGTATTAGTTTCCTTAAGTGTGTGTTTGCTTACTGCATTGGGTTTGACAGTTTCCAATTATGGTCTGGAAGAAGAGGCCAGAGAGTATGTGAACTCAGTTCATATAGAAGATGATCCAGTTGACAATTACAACCTCTCTGAGGAACAGCAGCAGGAAGACCCTGAAGCTGACATTTTGGAGGAAATCCCTGCTGAAGAAACTCCTTTGTTTCAAACTGATGTGAATACGGTGCAGGCTCCCCCAGTTGCTGCCGTCGATGAACCTGTGGGCGAGCCTGCAAAGAAAACTTATGCTTCAATAGTACGCATCCTTTCTCCTCTCTTTCTCTCTCTCTGTATGTGTGCTCAGATGTATGCATGGCTTTGGCATATTCCTTTCTTGTATTTTTGAAATGTGTGCTCATATGTAAGCATGGCTTTGGCATATTCCTTGCTTGTATTTTTTAAGTACCATAGAAAGATACCATATTAGAACAGCAACAAAAAAATTGTCTGGTACTTTTACTAGAGGGTAGTAGTGGACCTAAGTAAAGCAAAAGTTATAGTGGTAAATAAGAAGTTACTCATAAGTATATATCCTTGCCCTTTTTTTTTTGTATTCATTAATTTAATTTCTTTTCCTTGTTAGGGAGATGTGCGAAGTAAGGTTTGGTCATCTTTATGATAGATTAATTAGTCTTAGTGGGAGCAGAACAATGCATGAAAGTAAGGGGAAAAAAATAGAAAAATGGTCTTATAATTTACCTGATTAAAGCCTGCATTAGATGGTGGGACCTTTAAATTTTTACGTTGTAGTGATGAACTCGTGGGAACTACTAGGTGGTATTAGTTGACTAATTTTCTATTTTGTTCTTGTATATAAAAATGTTAGTTACGAGTAGCCAAGAACCAGTATTCATCGTCAGTTGCTACTCAGCCATCCTTGAACAAGAGTGCTGCAACTACTTCAGACTGGAGTCAGACGCCACAGCCAATGATCCAGCAGTCAAATTTTGCATCATCATATGCACCTGACACTGGAGTTTCTTCATACTTGCCTGAATCTGGATATGAAGCAGCAGAGGAAAGCTTGTCCGTTGACGAAGGTCTAGCGTTTTTTATTTGTTTCTTTTAAAGATTCATTGCTTATAATAGGACTTGTGACAGTATTAGTTAGTATATCATTGTGCCTTTGATGCCAGTATCCACTGTCCGCCTCCTGGGAATGAATGCTGGTAGGTGCTGATTTTTATGGAAATTTTCCTGGTGCCTACTTGAAAAATTGACTGGTGTTTTGAGACCCATGTGATGGTTTTACAGTTTTGAATGAGATTTAAGTGCTGCTTTGTCCGTTCTCATTGATTGATCTGTGCAAAGCATTTTTTGACACAAGAAATTCTTTGACATGGATCATCTAGTATTTTGATTTGACCCATCTTGCATAACATTTTACTATGTTTTTTAAGAGTTTATTTTTATTATTCCATTTTTTGAAATTTGCTGTCTCTATGTCTGAGACAAAGGTTATCTTTGAATTTGCTCAAATGTGGTTTGGAGTTCGATTTTGGTGCTCGGAAGAGTCGTGTTGATTTTTGAATCTTCATTCTTTTAGGTGAAGTAAAATCTGTCTATGTGAGAAACTTGCCCTCTACCGTTACTGCTGGTGAAATTGAGCAGGATTTTAAAAACTTCGGCAGAATTAAGCCTGATGGTGTGTTTGTTAGGAACCGAAAGGTGGATTTCTTTTTGTAACTTATAATTTTGTGTCTTTATGTCATATTGGAGGAAGCTAATTTACGGTTCTTGCACACAGGATGTTATTGGTGTCTGCTATGCTTTTGTTGAGTTTGAAGACATGTCTGGTGTTCAAAATGCAATCCAGGTTTGATATTAGTTATTATGGGACCTTTTCATTTTTACTTTAAGTGAACATTTGTTGGATGATGTTCATTTTATCTCTCTGTGGTTTGCCTCTTACTCTTTATCTAGTTATGCCATATTGTTATTTTTTATTGCTTCTTGTGTTTTATTCTTGGCTCTCTATTAGAATTTCTAAGGTATGACTCATGCATTCTGTATTATTGAATTATGTTTTATCTGAGGAATGTTATCTGGACAATTGACTCTGTGAAAACTTCCTAGAGTTAGACAGAGAAATTGAAAACTAAAGCTGTTGTTATATGTTTTGGATAATTATAAACTGTATTTCTTTGTTCTATGAATGTCTTGAGTTTTGTGATTTTCTATATTGTTTGTTAGGCCATATGGAGCCTCAAATAATTATTTTTTTTGGTCATCTGGTGTAATTAATGCTTCAAACAATCTGCTGACATCTGTGAATTCCTTATTTTATTGGTGGATTTACTTGCCTGACTTGTTTGTGTTCCTTCTTTAGGCATCTCCTATTCAGTTGGCTGGAAGGCAAGTCTACATTGAGGAGCGAAGACCAAACAGCAGCAGTGCTTCTCGAGGAGGAAGTATGTGGCTTGGTGCTTTAGTCTTTTCATACTTCTTGAGGGGCCAAACTTTTATTTTATTCCTTGAATTTCTACATTGATGATCTTTAAATTTGATGGCTTCTCATAAATTTTCATAATGCTGGTGACAATTTCTAAGTTCTATAATTTCTTTTAAAATATTAAGTTATTCTCCTGCTATGATGTGATGCATTGCTGGACTTTGCATGTTAATTGGTAATTCTTGTGTGTTGTCGGGCTTTTTATGCAATGCAAACATAAAACCTGTCATATTTATTGTACGTTTAGATCTAATTACATGGGCATGGATGTGAATGCTACCTGTTTACTGATATACTTGGCTGGTTGGTCTTTGGGTGTCTCACTTTATGCAGGTACATGGGGCCAAGTGTGATAGTGTATTTCATATTTCCTTTATATTTTAGAAAATTGGACGGGCTCAAGGAATTGAGAAATACCCTGAAGAGCCATTCTTGAGTCAATTTAATATCTGGCAGTGTAAAGAAAGTTGGGTTAAGATTAATGATGATATTAAATAAAAATATCATAACTTGATTTTAAATTTAAAAGTGCTTGCTATGCTTTGAGTGGCAGATATTGTCCTGTGTTTATAATTGGAATACAGGTTTATCTATGAATATGCTGAAAACTGGTTCTGTAATGACACTTTTGCCACTATCTAAATTACATCTATCAGGAAGGGGAAGAGGCAGAAGCAGTTATCAAACAGAGAGCTCTAGGGGGCGCTTTGGTGGACGTGCTTTGGGCAGGGGAAGTACCCAAGGATGGTGACTACAACAGACTGAGAGACAATGGTTTTAATCAGCGTGGTTCAATGAAGGCATGTGTGTTAGGAGACCAAATACAAACAGGCAAATCATTTTGAGGGACTACACTTAGGTTTTTGGATCTGAGGGTGACTGAGGTTTGCTGATTTGTGGTTGGACATTTTCCTTCAATGTTCAGGAAAAATATATTTGTACTTTATACGGTGTGCTATTTTGTGATGGAGTGTCGAGGGACTTTCTTTTTTCTTCCATTCTTCTGCTGTTACAGATATGCTTAATCTCCCCTTGAATAGTTTTTATCATGCAATTCAAGTGGGATAGTTTTGGGAGATTTTTTAGCCTTCTTTTAAGGAATGTAATGGGCTGTTTTAGCATACCACTTTCGCGTAATTCATATTTTCTTTTCATTCTTGGTTTTCTCGTTTCCTTGACACCTTGGTAGTTTGCTAGATATCAGGTCACTGCTGGCTTCTGAAAACAATTTAAGCTGATTTCGTTCAGGATTCTTTATCCTCAATCAATCAATCAACTGTTTTTCTTTTCACCAGGTGAGGAAACCACATAAGTTTGGAACAAGTTATGAGCTCTTGATTTTTCTGTTCCTTCTTGTCTTATTGCAATTTCGTTGGACTCTTGCATGTTTTGTAGAAGAGCTATAATTTAACATTAAACCTTTGCTTTGTTAGTGTCCTTTCCTGTGACTCCGTTGCCTATGGTTCTGATTCCTTCGTTTGTAGTAGTAATGAATAATTTGGATGTGTCATATTAGTTATTTATAAGCAAAATCACATAAAAATGATATATGGAACTCCCATATTAGTTAGTGGTGATTTAGCTTGTGGCTGACAATATCATGGATCATTATACAATTTTGGGGGTTACTAGTAAATGTTTTTAAAGGGAAAGAATCCTCATTTTATTCATCATATACAGTAGAAGGATGCCTTAAGATTTCAGTCGCTGCCTCTGGGTGTATTTCAATATGAATCCTATCTGAAAGAATTTGATAGTTAAGCATGTGCAGAAGGTAATGCTCCTCCATGAAACTGTTGGTCCACGGAGTTGGGATCGTATGGCAGATTACATACATCATAATCATCATCTCCTTCCTCTGTTTCCCAGAGGAAGTTAGCATATGCTGCTTGAACATGGCTGGAATGCAAAAATTAAGATTCAATTAAATCAAGTTGAACCCAGGATTAAATTCTTATAAAGAAAGAGTTATATGAGAAGTTGAAAAGCGTTACATACCTATTTTCCGGAGAAGCTTGAATTGCTCTTTCAAAGTATGTTGAAGCTCTATCTTGGTCATCATGTAGCTCCCAAAGCAACCGGGCATACTGAGACAGAATTTCACCATCTCCAGGATCTGCTAGAATGGCACGAGAGTAATACTCCTCTGCTCCCTGAAGATCTTTCTTGGACTGTGCATAAAAATGTCATAGTTTAAATTAATGCTATTGCTGATAAATTGATGTTTAATTCCATTATCAGAGAGAGAACATGACTCACCTGAGAGAGAAATTGAGCATAATTTCTCAAGAATAAAGGGCTTCCTGGATTTTCTTCAAGCATTCTCTTATAGTACTCCTCAACCCCATGATTGTCCCCACCGGAGTCTGTTGGATTAAACTCACCACCACCACCACCACCACTGCCACCTCCACTTCCACCACCACCGACGCCAAGCCCCTTTGCCAGAAACATCTCCTCACCAGACAGCCGTATCTTCCCATCAAATCCAACATTCCAAAATTTATCCGTGCTCAACTGCTCATTCCTGAAACTAAAATCACCATCTTTCATAACCACGATAGTATTATTTCTCTCCAGCAACTCTTCCTTCTCTTCCAACTCAGCCTCATCTTCTTCATCTTCACGTCTACCGCTCACGTTAGAAAACGAGAAGGATGGTATTGTTTCCAAGCACTTGTTTCTCCCTGATAACTTCCTGGATTGGTTTGAACCACAGATATTTTCATTGCTGTTGCAAGTAACATTGGCTAGTACTTCCAGGTTTCCCTCAGACTGGGCTCGACGAAACCCTCCATGGGAATTAGAGAATTCAGCAATGGAGGGAGACATAGGGGAGGAGTTGCAAGAGATATTAGGTAGATTACGAGGGGGTTTGTTATGGTTTGTTGGTGGAAGGTGGTGCTTGATGGTTGTGTTGGCTTCATAGTGATTGTTGTTGGGACTTTCTAAGCCGGGAGAAAGGAGGGAGCCCAGAACCGGCGTTGACGAGCTTCTTAGCAGCATCTTTCTTTCTTTGTTGATTGAAAGTTGATTGTGGCTTTCGTGGTGCCTATTAAAACCAAGCAAACCTTATGCATGAGATACAAATTTTTAACTTAAGATTCTCCACAATCATACATTCTTTATCCTTTCGAGCTTAAATTTGTAATAAGTAATATTTAAAATAATCAATTAAAGGACTTTTTAACCCCAAAATAATATTTATCTTTTTAGAATGCTAGTCCCTATCAGGCAGTGATATGAAAGTACTCAAGAGAACACATGCACATATAGCAATCGAAGTAAATGGTAGTGACGAATGTGATAAGACTCATTGGCCATCCAACATTGAATATCTTCACTTCCGGTAGAAGTCGGAGCCTCCGGTGATTAAACAAAAGAAAGAGGAAAGCACGGAAAAAGTCTTCCATGAATGTAAGCCTCCAGAAAAATCAGATTCTCTTTATGAACATTTGACAGCTGCTTAAACTTCTTGAAAACATTAAGCACAATAAGAAAGAGAACTTAACCTTTTGAGATGCAGAGGATTGTCTTAAAAAGACCTCCAGCCCAATGCCAACTTGACTAGAGAACTACTTTTTGCCCCTTTAACGGACCAGCAGCAAATGGAATACTACTTCAGAAATTGAACCTATAATATACAGAATCCACTTCTTTTTATATATTGAAGATATGTGTTTAATGCATTAAAAATTTAGATTTGTCTTCTACTTTCTCGACACGTAGTATTTCTGTGGTGGAAAGAGCTTGATCTATTCGAGGAAAAAAAATCTTACTTGTTCTCTAGTGTTAGCTGTATAGGTCCCACCAAGGAACCCATCATGAACGATCATGTCTTTACATGTTGCACGTTGAGATTTGAGGGTAGCATATGCTCCGTCTTTCAACTCCGAAAAATCATCCCTTGACCCCGTTAAGCTCCTACAATTTATGCAGTACCAACTGTTGTTCTTGTTAGGCACAGTGGAGAGAACAAAGGACGTTTTCTTTGCTAGTCCGTCTTGGTTTTTTAACCATACACGTGGCAGAGTCATTTGTTTTTAATTGTCACCGACTTCACAATAATTACAAATTTATGCAATATTTTCTGTTTCTGAAATTGCTAGACTGCCAAGCGGGACAAAACTTGCCCCTGAGTTGCTAGTAATTTCATATGAAACTGTCTTAGACTTCTACTTTGAGAAAGAGAGAGTCTGCTTGAAATGTTCCAATAGAAATGACCAATGTTTAATTGTGTAGTTGATCATCCAATGCAAGTAGCTAAAATTAGTTCATAGGTTTATTTGATAATACAATTTATATCTATATAAATCATATCGCTAGAATCTTTGATAATTTAAAGAAAAAAAAAAATTTAACTTTAATGTCCTTCAATTGTATTTATTATTATTATTATTATTAAAAAAAAAAAGCCACACGCAACAGAATGATCGGTTAACCCACCAACATTCTTAAAGTTTAACCCGAAACACTAAACAAGACACGACAGAAACATTTATGAGAAGGTCCACGAAAGTGAGATTTGATCTTGGAATATGCTTCCAAAGTTAGGAAAGAATTTGTTCTGAGTGCTTCAAAGCCAAAATATAAAGTTTGATTACCTGAGAGAGATTAGAGTTTCCGGGGCAAACAAAATGTTTGATTGCAAATGTTTTTATTGGAAGACAATCACCCAATTATCCCCCAAAGAACCAGAACCCTTCTCCTTGCCTGTTCCGCTTCCCCAATGGCCTCCAGGTATCACACTTTCTACTTTCTATTATAAAGATTTGATCTTTCCTGCCAACTGAAATGTGGGCTTCTGTTATTTTTGTTTTTGGTTGAGGGTTATCCCCTTTTTTTTCTTATATTTAGCCTTTGCATTCTGTGCTGGATCATGGGTTAATTTTGTCTTTTGTTTGTGCAATTTGATTGCTGTTTCTTTATGATCCTCATGCATGTGCTTTTTCTGTGAAATTTGTTTTTCTGGGTCGTTTTGAAGTTACATAATGCTTACAGCTTGAGGTGATTTGCTGGATGCTTAACAATAGGCCATCTCTCTGTTTTTTTTTTGTTTGTTCTGGTTAGTCGGTCCATGTTCGTTTGGCATTTGGCTGTATGCAATAAGCTTGCCAACTCATGCAAACCAACGCACATTTACAACTTGGTAGTTTGACGCTGTGGAATGAGCTTATTCAAACGTGAACTTTGACTTTATCCCTTCTTTGTTCTTCTCTACTGTGTTTTATTTTCTTTGTCAAAGTATTGAAAGAACCGTGTCCTTGAAGAGTTTAAATGTTATGGATGTTATTCTGCAAATTTTCAACGTAGAAAAGTTTGAATTTTTGTTCCTATTCTGGAAACGACTAAATTCAGTAGCTTCTGCCTGCCGTCCTTCTTGTTCCCTTGTTATGGTGTTCCATTTAGAAGCAAATTTTATTTATAATTAGGGAAAAAACCACTTGTATCTTTCATGACTATAAGCTCAAGGGAAATCTTGATGCTAGGAGCGTCAGCATATATTTTGAGGGCAAAATATTTAGGAAGTAGAAACTATTGTCATGTTTCTGTATATAATTAGGGCTGAATAGTTGTAAAAGTCCTGGACAACCACCTGTGAAATTTCCTAATGTTTGTTGACAATTATCGTCACCTTGCATCTTGGGGTATCCTTTATCAAATTGAGCATTTTGTCTTACAGCTATGTGTAGTCAATTCTTGAACCTGCAAGAGTTACTAGAATTTTGAAACCTTTTCAATTTTGAAGCGAGGTCAATAGAACAAAATGGTAAAGAAGAAGAAGTAATTATAATGCCACTAATACTAATGAAAAAGAAATAATAATAGTAATAATCTATAAAATAAAATACAATCTTTCGATCACAATTTGAAGTAAACTTGTTTGGTTCTGGCTTCCTATAACCAAACAAAAAAAATGAAACTATGTTTACTTTCTCAGGTCAAGGATTTGCCTCTGGAAGAATAAATCTTGGAGAAATAGAAGTTGTCAAACTTTCCAGGTTTGAGCTCATCTGGAGCTGCAGGCTGATGCACGAGAAGCTAATAAGCATTAAATTTTATAAGCCAGTGGGAATTCCTGATGGGTTCTATAGCCTTGGTCACTATTGCCAATTAGACAGTCGGCCTTTAAGAGGTTTTGTTCTTGTGGCTAGGGAGGTTGCTTCTTCTGCAGCAGAAGCTGCTCATATGTCTAACCATTTATTTTCACCAGCTCTTCAAAAACCCCTTGATTATGCATTACTGTGGAGTTCAGATATTGAGGGTGAAGGAAACTATGAAGGATGCGGCTTCTTCTGGTTACCAGAGCCTCCTGAGGGCTATAAGTCAATGGGCTTTGTGGTTACAAACACTCCAAACAAACCTGACTTGGATGAAATTAGATGCATTCGATCTGATCTAACAGATAAATGCGAAGCTTATCATCTTATGTATGCCAGTTCAAATTCTTCAAGGCTTCCATTTCAGATTTGGAGCACAAGACCTTCTTACCGAGGAATGCATGGTAAAGGTGTTTCTGTCGGGACTTTTTTTTGCAGTAGTTCCTTGGTCTCTGGAGAAGGGATGAATACTGCATGCCTGAAGAATTTAGATCCAATGCTACATGCAATGCCAAACTATGATCAGATTCATGCACTCATCAAGCATTATGGACCAACTCTTTTCTTTCATCCTGATGAGATCTTTTTGCCATCTTCTGTTCCATGGTTTTTCAAAAATGGAGCGTTATTGTATAAAACCGGGGATTTGGTTGGTGAGGTTATTGATCCTAGTGGCTCAAATTTGCCTGGTGGTGGGACAAATGATAGGGAGTTTTGGATTGACCTGCCAAGGGATGGCCGGACACATTGGGTCAAGCATGGAAACTTGGAAACTGCAAAGCTTTATGTTCATGTAAAGCCTGCTCTAGGCGGAACATTTACTGATATTGCAATGTGGGTTTTTTGTCCTTTCAATGGTCCAGCCACTCTCAAAGTTGGAATCATGAACATTGCGCTTAGCAAGATAGGACAGCATTTGGGTGACTGGGAGCATTTTACTCTCCGTATATGCAACTTCACTGGAGAGCTCTGGAGTATATACTTCTCTCAGCACAGTGGTGGTGAATGGGTTGAAGCTTACGAATTGGAGTACATAGAGGGGAATAAAGCTATTGTTTACTCCTCGAAAAGTGGACATGCAAGCTTTCCTCATCCTGGCACCTATATTCAGGGGTCTGCAAAATTAGGCATTGGAATTAGGAATGATGCTGCCCGTAGTAATTCATTTGTGGATTCAAGCATACAATACGAAGTCATCGCTGCAGAGTATCTTGGAGATGGGGTTGTTTCTGAGCCTTGTTGGCTGCAGTTTATGAGAGAGTGGGGTCCAACTATTGTTTACGATTCCAGAACTGAGCTAGATAAGATAATTAATCATTTGCCTTCAACGCTCCGTTATTCAGTGGAGAACATTTTTAGCAAGCTGCCGTTAGAGCTGTATGGGGAGGAAGGTCCTACTGGGCCAAAGGAGAAGAACAACTGGGTGGGTGATGAAAGAGGTTAAAACTCATGGCAGACTTCAATTCAATAGAATAGTCTTTCCATTTGTGCTGATGTTGTGTGCATACTAAAAGGTTGGTGAAACTTCAAATTCAAGGCCACCCTGTAATCGTTTGTATATTGTCAAGTTAGTATAGAGATATTCAAGATAGTATAGGTAGGGTAGAGCTGCTTTTGAAGCAATAGCTCTTTCGAGGATGAATGAAGAAGAATATATGAGTGAAGTGCAGTCCAAGTTACAGGTTGCTTATGAGGGTCTGCGGAATATGTATGTTAATCATTGGAAGCTGGTTAGAAGAAACAAGTTTTGTATCATGGTGTATCGACAAAATATGTTAGAAGAGTGTGTAAGATAGCAAACAAGGCAGAAGAAAAGAAAATGGTTTCTGATATCTACTTTACTTCAATACATCCAATGGCCTAGAATCTGAGTTTTTTACATTATCTTCAGAGTATAGCAGAAGTTACCAACTTTCTTTTTAGAAGTTACTTGAGTGTTGTTTAAATTTGAAGATGCACATAACACATTCAGCCTACCCCAAACGTGTTTTCATTGAGACAATGAAGCCATGTTGAATTTGAGAATGATAGTAATTCTCCTCAGCAGATGAGAAATGCTTTCATTTTGTTGGTGATGTATTTGTGAGAAATTCCAGCTTCAATAAGTATGATGTGCAAAAAATATTTGGTTATCTGTGACTTTTATCTGCAAAATCTAGTCACTGTAAGTCATTGTTGATGAACTTCACATGATTAACTAAAAACCTCAAAAGAGCAAAGCTAAATTTATTCCATGAGTATGAATTTTGAAAATGTTGATGACAAAATATAAAAAATAGTCAAGTTTTGAATTTTGATAGGTTTTTGAAAAATAATAATATATATTTTTTTAAATGAGGCTTAATTTTTACACTCAATATCCATTTTTTAAGTATACTCTAAAATGATAATTTTCTTAACTATATTTTAGCTCAACTCTTTTTCGTAGTTCAAAAATATTTCTAGTCGATATAAATACAGTGAAGTGAAACTTAACTGAATGAAAAATACAAAAACAAAAAAAAAATGCAAATTCCACAAACTATGTAAGAAATTATTATAACTATGTATAATAATGATTTTTATAATCAAACTTTTGAAAAGATTATTGAGTTCTTTATTAAATTAAAGATTGATTTATTGAATTTTATTAGCTTATTTATGTAATTTTTAACTTATGGAGATAAATTTTATAAAAAACTTAAATTTTTGAAATTTTTACAATAGCAAGAGATAATCAAATTTGATAGGATATTTTAAAAAATAGCAAGTTTTAGTATATTACTTTTTATAACCTAACCAAGTTGAATAAAAAGGCGTACTAAGTTACCTCTAACAAGTTGACAAGTTTTGACAGGCATAAACCTTATAGGCCGAACGAATCGAAACGGTCAGTTTATCAACCTGTCGACTGGTTAGATAATAATAAAATTAGAATTTAATTAATTAAAAACACTCCCTAATTTTGAGGATTAGGTGAATAATTTAATATTATCTAATTTTGTTTTGAGTTTTTAGAATCAGATGATATGTTAATTTCACATTAATATCACTGGATAGTTATAATATGTATTAATAATTTTTTTTATTACTATCAATCACATCTAAAAGGACGAGATAAAGAAAAAAGAAGAGGAGAGAATTTCTGTAAATATTTAAGAGGTAAGTCACCCGATCTACAGAAACCACTTTATGGGTCTATTGGGCCGTTACCTAAGGGCTGCATTCTTCACTCTCTCCGGAGTCAACCCAAACCGACATAGTCAAATCAACCCGGTCGAGTTTTGAGTTTGGGTCGAGTACCTAACTAACTCTTCAACGGTGCGGCGCTGCTTCAAATAACAACAACAAATCGATAAACTGTGAGAGCAAAAGCAGAGAGATATGTTGGCAAGAAGGTTGAGTTCTTTCTTTAAGAACTCTCCAACTCCAAAAGTTTCCGGGTACAACATCGTTCTCTTCTTCTGCTCAAAATATTTCATTGTTAACTTAATGAATATCAGATAATTAATTCAAATGATTTCGAATTTTAGCAATACCCTTTAGTTGATCTTTTAAGATTTGATGACTAGTCTCATACCCTTTAGTTTATTTTGATCGTAGAAGCTGCACTTGATGGTGTTTGATTGATAAAAATTGATTTTTTATAGTTCGGCAAAGTCTGTGGATGAAGAAACGAGCAGGTCCTATGGCCGTAAAGCAGTGTCTTTTATATTGATTACGGTTACGGGTGGTGTTGCTCTTAGTGCTCTTGATGACCTTGCTATTTATCATGGCTGTAGCAGGTATGTCTTTGTTTCCTTTTCCTGGGATTGACATGGTGATGTGGAAATTTCTAGTTTTCGTTCTATTGAATTGATGAATTTGGTAGGTTGCATCTGATAGATGAAGGAACAAATTGTTGTGGACTCAATGAGCTCTTAATTAGAAAGATAGTCCAGCAGGGTGGATTTGTTTTGGTCGTTGGATATCGTTAAATGCTTTATGAATTTCGAATTTTCTTTCAAGAAACTTGCCATATAGCGTCAATGTCCAAATCAGATTTGTTTAACTTATTCATATCCATATTAATTTTGTTTTCTTGCTTACTTAAACGACATCTCCCACTCTGCGGGTCCTTATCCTTCGTGAAACTGCCAATGAGGTGTTTAAGGTTGTATTTGTTCTTGGATTCAAGGTATATACCAATATGGGTCTACATTCCTTTCTGAACACAAAATTTGGAGCTTGGATTGGTGGAATGTTTGAAATGTTTGAATTATATTTGAAATGGATAGGAGATTGAAATTGTGTTTGCTAAGCCTACTTTTGACATAATCAACATACACACGAAATCATAAAACTATTGATATGAGTATAAATATCAATAGAATCTATTTTTATGTTCTCTACATTTGTTCTAGGAATAGTGATTAAAGTTCAGCATTTAATCATTTCCAGGAGTCTTTATGTATCTTTTGAGGGACTTATATCTTCAGACACTTAGATACCTTCCTACCGGCTATGTTTTAATAAATGGAGGGCTGAGCCAGTTCAGCTAGAAAAGGGATTTGGTCTATGGACCAGCCAAGTACATTCTTCAAAAAGAAAACCTGTGTTAACCCTTCAGCCAGATGTTTCCTAAATACCTGTGGAATCAAGAAGTAATCAAGAGTATGCTGTTTTCCAAAGCCAGATGTAAAGCTTGGGATACAAGGGGCTGACAACAGGGTAATTTTTGTTGTCTCGTTTTATTCTGTATCTTAAAAGAAAATACCAGTCAGAACTATTTTCTCAAACGGAGTGAGAGAGAGGGAGAGAGACAGAGACGGAGTCCTCATCCGCAGGGAACATTTGCTTGCTTCCGATATAAAAATTTTCTTTTGTAACAGCCACAGAATATCATAAATGTGGATATTGTTTTTAGTAGATGTAGCAGATTGTGTTCTCAATAACATGAGAAATGGCAGCACAAGAATTTAAGTGATAATTGAATCAATTCAGATATTGCAGAAGTCTAAATGTATGCATAGAAGTACAGGTTTAAAGTGGCCATTTAGATGTTAATTTTTGTTGGTTTTGGTTGAGATATGACTTGTATAAATAAAGGAATTTTTAGTAAGTCTATGAAATGTATCATCCAGCTTCTGTAGGCATAAAAATGTACTGAAAGGACCCCCTGGATGAGAAATAAATGATAAGAAACCTTCTTTTCTCTGTTAGTTCTCTGCACCAATCCAAATCTTTATCATTTTATGAACAACGAACAGGAAAACTGAAAATTGGTGTTTATTGTGCGTATTTTTAGCAACCTAAAAGGTTTTGTAGCAACGTCCTTCATGTATTCTTTACTTTGATAAGTAGGTGAGTTTCTTGTGATTGTTTGTTTTCCTAAACATTCTTAGTTGAAAGGAAAAAGGTTATTCAATTTGAAAGCCGAAAGGGTTTCTTAAGAGATTTATCTTACTGTTCTTATTAAAATTATTTTAACTAGGTGCCTTTTATATTTAGCGTTTCCCTAACAACTTTTCAGCAAGGCAATGGAGAAAGCCAGTAACAGCCAAGCAATCGTGGATGCTATCGGAGAACCGATAAAGAAGGGCCCATGGTACAATGCATCTCTTGCAGTAACTCACAGTAGGCATTCTGTTTCTTGCACATTTCCTGTGTCGGGGCCACGTGGCAGCGGGGTCTTCCAGTTGAAGGCAGTTCGCAATGGAGGTTTGTGGCATATTGTATTTCTTCTGTGTCTTGTCTTGGATACTATTCTTATTTGATTTTGTTTGATCGTGCTCTTGATTTTGACTATTGCAGATGATAGCTGGTCGTCATTTCTCTGGTCACGCGACTGGGAAATTCTAATCATGGATGCTCTTCTCCATGTTCCCGCAGATGAAGGAAAGCAGCAAACTACGCGAATCAGCCTCTCGGACAACTTCCTACCTCCATCTTGTGAGGCTTGCACTCAATCTCAATGCATGATGCCTCATGAGAAGAAATGAAAAAGTTCAACACTAGCTAGTAAAGTAAATCTGGATGTTTGGATTTCCTTTTTCTGGATATACATATACATTGATGTGCTGCTCACCACTCACCAGACACCACAACCAATTTTGCAGAATTCTTGTAAAATAAGACCAGCTGAGCTGCTTTGTTCTATTCTATAGCTTCATATGCTTAACTTAGATATCAAATTCTCTATAGGAAGTCCAATTTCAATCAATAATCAATAATATGAGATTTGCTTTTGGTTTTGATTTTGGTTTATATTATCTTTCTCATCTCCCCATATCCATAGGCTCACTTAACAGCAGTATCTACGTGTTCCATTTATTAAAAAATCAAGGGAAATAAAAATCAATTATACACTGCAACCTGAAAATGATATTATTATTATTATTATTTTGAAAAAATGATATTCAGTAGTCGTTATCAATACCAAGGTGCAGCGAAGAGAAATAAAAGTTGTCAAAATCAAGCAAAACGTGTCAGTAACCCACGCTCTTTGCATGCCTAGTTTTAAAAGCTTCTTTAGATTTTTTAGTTAATCGTTAAAATTTAATAAAAAATTTCTCTAAAGATATTTTTATAATAAAAAGTTATAATTATAATATTTTTTTAATAAAAATATATCTTTCACGTGAAATCGAGAAGCCTTTAGTATGTTTGTGATAGGTCTAACAAGCGTTGATAAGCAGTCCACTTATCATATTATTAGATTATCAAATTAATTTATCTCATTAATAATTCGTTACATAATTAAAAAAAATTAAAATTTTAAAAATATTTCCTTTAAATTTAAATATTTATATAATTAACCCCTTTAAAGTTATTTTAGTTAAAATATATATTAATATTAATTATAATTAACCGTAACGAGATTGGTGAAATCTCGAGAGCCACGTGGATTGTGATTTTGACAGACTACACTACATAATAACAAATAAAAAGGCGGGCTGTATCTAATTATTATTTTTGGCGGAGGTGGAACCCAATTCACTATCACAGACTAAAAGGACGCAACCGTGGACCGTGTTTCCCCGGGCCACGACAGCCCCGTACGCCGTCTAGATCAGGGCCATCACCACGTGTAAAGTATAGATAGAACTTTTCTCGCCAAGGAGCGGACATGAAAGCCTTCTATTAACGGAATCCAAACGGAATAAAAAATAGGCTGTTGTGAGATGGTTCGGGTTTGGTTGAGGTTGAGCTGTCTTTGGTTAGGTGGTCCCCACGTGCGACACGCGACGCGTTAAACACGAGGGACCCACACCTGTTGAGCAATGTGATTCTCGGCCCCACCCTTGTCGGATTGTCGCTGGGCGTATTCTGGTGGTTGCCTGTCTGTTTAGGATGCGGGAATTTCGCGTCCTCTGAATTCCAGAGAAAACGTCTTCCTTCTCACGTTAACCGTTTCTAGACTTTGGGCAATGGGTCGTCAAATTTGAACTTGGAAAAACATTGAGACTCAAATTCATACCAAACTTATCAAATTAACATTACATAAAATGATAAAAATAATTAAATTTAAGAATTTTTAAATATTTTTTAAGTTTATAATTTTTTTATCATCTCAAATATATTTTTAAAGAGTTGATGAACATATACTTATTAACTTGTAATAAGTAATTAGTAAGAATAAATTTTTTATTAATATATGAAGTATTAATTAAACAAATAATTTAAAAAATGATAATTAACTAAATTTTAAAATATTTGTTCAATATTTTATTATTTTTGTAAATTATTAATACTATTAAAAATAATATTATAAAATTAATAGAAAATGATTTAGATAATATAAAAAAATTAGAAAAATAAATAGATGTATTTATAAAAGAGTAACTAACCGAGCACCCTGAGTTTTTCCTTAAGTTTGCTCGTACTCTCACAGGAAACTTTTGGCTTTAACATTTTTGTCATCCTTGGATTTTTTTTTTTTTTTTTTTTTTAAATTCGTCATAGTCTTAAGTGTCGGACGCCGTCAGTCAACTTGTGTTTGACTTTGTAGACACAATATATTTATCTATTTACCCCTACAAACATTAAATAACAAATCTAAATATTAAAATTAAAATATATTTAATTTAATAAAAAATAAAATAAAATAAACCCAGTATTCTACTATTTCTACGTCAATTTTCATTATCTACATTAAAAACCAGATCTAAGCTCTACGTCAAATAATCAGAATTATGTCATTAAAGAAGATTACCAAAAACCAATTGAAGTACTTGGATAAAAAATAATAATAATAAGAAAATGAAGTACAGCAGATCCATTCAAAAGCACCACTTCATACCCAAAATTCTTTTTTTTTCCCTTAACAACAAATTGTTGTAAATGATTCAAAGAGTTAATTGCACGAATTAAATAAATATAAATAAAAGGTTATAACATTAATAGAATAATAAATATAAATAAAAGATTTAAGAAAACAAAACAGATGCTCGTGTTAAACGCAAACCCAAATATTTGTACTCTTGTGAGCATGGACAAGAGAGGGTCTCTATACTACATATTTAAACTCATTAAGAACGTGTAATTATATATAATTAAATTTTGTTCTTTATACTTTTCCCATATAGGATAAGTAATTTTTTTCTTTTAATTTTGTCATCTCAAGTAGATATTTTGAGCAACAATTTTTTATTTATCTATTCGTTATTTTATTTTTTATCAATTTCAATTTGGAAAAAGAAATAAAAAAAACTCACACAAGAACGTGCAACTAAAACAACAAAATAAACATAATGAGTACTAAGTTGTATTCATTTGAGAGTGGATTCAAAAGAACCCATAGATAAGATCAAGACTTTAGATGGGATCCATTCAAACTATAACCAAAAAAAAAAAACACTATTATAACATTCTTGCTACTTGGTGCAGATCCACATTTCCACCGCCAATCAAGCTCAGTTATTTCTTTCTTAAAAGTCCATGGCAACTCTAGAACATCACCCCACCTCACCATTTTAACAAACCTATTTCTCTGAAGCTTAAGTTCGCCATAGATGGCGAACCAAAAGTTCCAACACAAACAAAACTCAATTTCAACCAATTAAATGAAAGTTGAGTAAAAAAAGAGATCTTCTATAACAATTACTAATAAAACTAAGTTTTTGCTTGAGACCAATCAATAGTAGAGACACGAACCAAGATCTCCTAAATATAATTATAATAAAAGAAAAAATTATAAAAATAGCTAAATTACTATTTTAACCTTACATAATAGATTTGGGAGTACGGACTTGAAGAATGAAATTCATAAAATTTAAGGACCATATATAATTAAGGTAAAAAGTTTCCTTTAAATGACATTAAGTCAAAACGTAAGGGTGGTAAGTGATATTCACTTAATTTGGAAGTTAAATTTTAGTAACCATTTAGACATTTATACATTCATAAAATATTAAATCATTTTTGCTTTTCTCATTAGATAAAATTATCTCATATGTATTATATAGATAAGTTAAAAAAATAAATATTTATAAGAATAATATCTGAATGACTTAAACTGATTTTGTTTATTGACCTGTCACCACAATTATTATATATCAAATTTAATTGATAGTATTATATACTTTTATTTAATAATTTAATAACTATCATTAAATTAATGCTAATTGATAACTTTTTTTTGGTTAAAAAAATAAAAATTAAAAGGGACGTGTAGAATGATATTGATATGAGCTTTTGTTCTGTTTTCTTGGTAGTGGAAGACTTGGTCAGGGTATCTTGTGGTTCACATGACTTACTCCAATGGCACCCTATTTATTTATTTTTGTTTAACTCTTCTTCTTCTTATCCCTTCATCTTTGTCATATGTTGTTACTCATCATACAATATGAGAAGAAAAACCCTTCTATTTCATTTTTTTTTAATTTCAATTTTGTTTACTATAAATTAAAAAAATAATTTTATTCAAATGGTTTTGAGGGTATTAATAGTGTTGAATATCTGAGATGACAAGAAAAAAAAAATAGTAAATTGACGGATACGTATAGCTAACATGCATTTAAAAATGATACTCGTTGTCTCCATTTCTTCTCTCCTTCTTAATTAAGATTAGAATACAGAAAATCCCATCAACATTTATATATGGGATGAAATGAACATATAATATGAATAAAATCTTTATATTATATTATTATTTGATCAATTAAATATTTTGATTTTAGAAACGAATCCTATCCCAAACATGTTTTATATATCACCCTATTAAAAATAAAAAATCCTAAAATTTAAATAATAATAATAATGAATTGATCGAGAAAGATAGACATAGACATAGAGTCTAGAACCAAACAACTAAAAGAGTAATAAATAAGAATAGTAGGATTGGGGGCGCATTAAGCCGACAGGTGGGGCACACCGTAATCACCACCACCACCACCACCATCTCCTCCACCAGCACCAAACCTAACTTCCCTTTTTACTTCTCTTTCCCAATGCTCACCAAACACACATAATTTAGCATAACCCGTTTCTTTCCTTCTTCCTTCTTCTTCTTCTTCTCTTGTGTTTGTTTAATTGTGTCAGAGAAGGAAAAATAAAAAAAAAGAGCGAAATGTCTGCTAGTGGGTCAGTGTCAACGGTGTCGAGGGACGACAATCTCGTTTTATCTTCCGAGGATTCGTCTAGCCCGGACGACTCCGACCTCGAGTTGGGTCTGGGCTTGAGTCTTGGTGGTGGGTTCAAGGTTCAACAAGCTACGAGTAGAAGCGGCGGCGGTCAGTTTGCTCGGATCTTGACTGCTAAGGATTTCAATTCTTCTTCTTCTTCTTCTTCTGCTTCTTCTGTGTCATCTTCTTTGAGCAAAGCTAATCATGTCTCCGCCGGCACCAAGCGGAGTGCTGATTCCGTGGCTGCTGCTAATGCTTCCAGGTAAGTGATTCAACCTTTAGTTGGAGCTTTAGCTGCTCTTGATTATTTTCTTTACCTGCTTTAAAATTCTTAATTTTTTTTTTTTTTTTTGGTTTCATGAATCACTTTAATCTTCTAGCTTATCAAGTTAAACTTTTTTCCAAGCTAAACCAAAACAAATAGGAAACTTTATTAATCATCTAACTCCCATAATTCTAAAGCCTTTGTAAATCTGTCTGTCCCGCTTGGATTCGTTGGTTTAGGTAAATAGTTGTTAAGAATTTTGGTTGAGAGATGAATCAAATGATCATGGATGTTTCTGGTTCGTTTCCTGTGTTGTGGTTTCTTGAATGCTGACATATGTCAACTCAACTTTCCTTCATAGTTGTGTATTTGCCAAGTTCATCATATTTTAGGCCAAAATTCGTGACTTTGTATGGACTTTCCTTGTTTTTCTCACAAATATTTTTGTTTTATTTATTTTTCCCTTTTTTCTAGTGCTAAATTTGACAGACACCTTAGCTTTTTCTTGTAAATCATGACTAACAACCTGTGGTGGAGATCTCGTTTTAATGGGACTGGCTTAGTGTTAAATTTCGGATCTGAATAATAAAAATTTGATGGTGCCTTGTCCCAAATTTTGAGAAATGATCCCGATTATTTAAAATCAATGATTATTAATTATAGACTTATATAATCTTAGGATCGGACTCGCGGGCATGTTGATTGCTAATTGTTGTTTCAAGTTATTTTTGTGGTACATGGTTTTTTGCTTGTATCGTCAGTTTTTTATGTCTGTTTACATATTATTAAGCTTGTTAATACCTATTCTAAAAATCGTGGTATTGGATTTTTGGTTCAATTCAAAATCTTGAAGCAGTCAAGTTGTGGGATGGCCTCCTATAAGAGCTTATAGAATGAACAGCATGGTCAACCAAGCAAAATCAATAGGAGCTGAAGAGTACAACTCAATGATAGAGAAGAACAAAAGAAAGAGTTCTGTGGTAGAAAAAACTACCAATGGCAACAACAAGAACAGTGGTAGCGCTAAGGCCAGGACTTCCCTGTTTGTGAAGGTGAATATGGATGGAATTCCAATTGGAAGGAAGGTTGATCTGAATGCTCACAGCTGTTATGAGGCCTTAGCACAGACTTTGGAGGACATGTTCAACAGGCCGACTACAGCTGTCAGTGGAATACGTGAGTTTTTCTTATCTTTTTTTATTTATCTTCATATGAAGATTTAGAAGCCTTTAATGGAGGAACTTTATGTATAAACTTTTAGTCTTTTACCTTGATGTTGGTATGCTCCAGTTATGTAGCTAAAATGATTTTCAGTAAATGTTCTTTTTTCCCCTTGATTTTTGAATTTTGAAGGGTTCCAATAGTTAATGCTTGAATGATTAATGTAACATTAAGGAGAAATATAGTAGAGATCATGCTTGTGTTCTGTGTTGAGTAAAATTTTTAAGCATCAGTTGTGAACTTTGCATCTGTTTTTCTCCGAATCTTTTATGTTTACCGAAATTTAGGAAGGATGATTGAAATTTTTTTTACAAAATGTATAAAATGGATTTGCTTTTATTGATGGTGGCATCATTTGTGTAATTAGGTTCAAGTGTACAGGAGAATGACATGCGGGTAGAAGCAACAAGACCCTCTAAGCTGCTGGATGGGACATCCGACTTTGTGCTCACATATGAGGACAAAGAGGGAGATTGGATGCTTGTTGGAGATGTTCCTTGGGGGTATGCATCATAAATTCAGTACAAAATGCATCAGTAGACACTGGCACAAATGTGCTCCTACAGTAAATTTGTTTTATGTTTTACATGCTCAGATAACCAGTGCATATATGCATGGATTTTATCACTTGTCTAGGTCTGAATGCCAAAACATGGAGGTTCAATTATCATAATATTAGGAATGAAATGGTTATTATTATTTTTTTTTTGAATTTTTCTTAGTAATCCCTCAACATTTCCCTTGTTCATTGGGTTTTTATGGGCTGCATAGCTAGGAATGTAATATATATATATATATATATATGTGTGTGTGTGTGTGTGTGTGTGTGTGTGTGTGTGTGTGTGTGAGGTAGGTAGCTCTTGGTGGATTTGAACCTTTGACCTCAATGATGAGGCCAAGGGCTTCTTACCACTAAGCCAAACCTCGGGGATTTGAAACGGTTAACACTAAATAAGAACAATAAGATGGGTATGAATCTTTATGATCATCTTATTTGAATAATATGGCAGAGCTTCTTTGAGTGAGTATAAGAAATCATTTGGTTCTCTCTCTCTCTCAAAGAATAGTTAAAAATGAGCCAAGGACAGCCCATCAATAGCATTAAATAACAATGTTGTAACTGTTTGAGAGGCATCTTATCTGGTTGCATTTTTTTATCTATACAATCGTGTACTGTGGGTTAATATAGG
This sequence comes from Bursera cuneata, assembly GCA_026212285.1. NCBI lineage: Eukaryota > Viridiplantae > Streptophyta > Magnoliopsida > Sapindales > Burseraceae > Bursera > Bursera cuneata. The sequence goes on from JANLJB010031210.1 coordinate 38,836, forward strand.
GAAGAAGGTAGGAGAAAATGTTTCATTAGTTGAATATGACGAGTTATTTAAATACCCTGTTATGGATTAATAATCTATCCTTTGAAGTTTGTTATTTCACACATCATCAGATTGGCGTTCAAATTAATTTTTCCACTTGTTCTGCTTTCAGGATGTTCATTAGCTCTCTGAAGAGGCTAAGAATCATGAGGACATCTGAAGCAACTGGACTTGGTATGCAGATACATAAGAAAATTCTGATTCACAATTTGATATATCTATGTTCCTGCATTCTTATCATGCTTGTTTATTTCTTTAACTTGCAGCACCAAGGTTACAAGAAAGTAATGGAAGACACAGAAACAAGCCCATATAGCCTGTTTACTCTTAAGGCCCGATAAGATGAAAACTTACTGCGTTCTAGAAGATATACAAATCAGAAAGAGATTCAAAACACTAAAAGCATTTTGACAAGTAAAAAGTGGTCCTCTACAGCTGTTTGTTTGTTTGCGGTTGCTGTATTATTTTGCTATACTTTTTGTTCATTCTCGTTACCGGTCTCTGGGAATACTCACTATACTTTTTTGAAGCTACACGCACCTTAGTTTTGAATGTAAAACATACATGAATACTTAAATGAACGCTGTGTTTTGATGCCTTCTGTAAATATCGGAACACTACATGTTTTGGTTTTCATACCCAGAATGATTTTTCTTCTCTTTTTCAATGCGAAGAAATTTTTTGGTTTTTGTGATGAGCATTTCCACATTTGTTTTCCTGCTTATCACCGAAGTAGTTCAATATGTGAAATGTAGTTTCTTTAATGTGCCAGTAGTTGATCACACAGTAATTATCAGAGCATAGTTCATACTCGCTAAAAACTATCCCATCCTAGATATTTTGTAGACCGCTGTACATCTTCTATCAAGGTTTATATAACTGAATCTTTGAAAATATTTGATTGTGCCTCCAGAATAAGAATATCAAGTTCTAAAAATAGAGATCTGTAACTAGGAACATTGGGTAGGCGGTAGCTAACCTATCACTTGAATATTTCAATAAGGGATTAGAAAGGAGTTATCATAGATTTTTTTGGTTTATGCCCTGTTTACTAGTGAATCATCAGTCACTACGAAAATTAGTTGCAATGGAGTGTCTGATAAGCAATGAAAAAAAAACAGCTGCGTATATGATATTTGTAGTACATGGGCACAATTAGTTTGGCCAATGCTTAGTGCCAACTTCACAAAAAAATGATACTTTATTTGCAAGGAAGTTCCAATATCATGTACGCATTTAATCTTCTAGACACCAATATGAAGCAGTGATTACAAACATGAAGATAAACAATTCTAGATACAAAAGAAAAATTAGTTTGGCAGATTGAAGGCCTGGAGAGAAGCCAATTCTGCTCCTACAGAAGGCCATTTACAGGGGATGTGGTAAAGACTGGCTTTTCCTTGTTATTTGCATGTGCATGTTGGTCGTTGTTGCTACTACTTTTTCTTCGAGGCTTTGCCTCCCCAAGCATGGTTATGACATCCCTCATGGAAGGTCTGTCCTTGGGGAGTTTGGCAGTGCAAAGAAGTGCTATCCTAAGGACTAAGAGCATCTCCTCTTGTACATGCTTACAGTTTCCTACACTGGGGTCTAATGCCTCTTCTAAGTTTCTATTGTCTCTAATCTTCCTCCGAATCCATTCAACAATATCTACAGATTCTCCGAATTCTGGTTCTAACGGCCGCTTTCCTGTGAGCAGCTCAAGTAGAACCACTCCAAAGCTGTATGTATCGATCTTTTCATCAACTTTCAAGGTGTATCCATATTCTGCCAAGAACAGATGATGTGTCAAGAAAAAAAAAAAAATCATCTTGTACCTAGTTTATTTGATAAAGCGTAAACTTACCAGGGGCAATATATCCATAGGATCCAGCCACCATGGAAACTGTCTCATTCTTTCGAACCATCATCCTTGCCAACCCGAAATCTGCAATCTTTGGCTCCAGATTTGCATCAAGCAATATGTTGTTTGACTTGATGTCCCTGTGGATGATGGGTGGTTGACAATCGTGATGAAGGTAAGCAAGCCCCTGAGCGACTCCTAGTGCAATGTTATATCGTGAAACCCAGTCAACTAGCAATCTTTCTGCTTGCTTGCCATGCAAGGCTTCTCCAAGGTTGCCATTGTGCATATACTCGTACACTATCATCATGTTGTTGTCATTGTGAAGAAATCCTAATAACCGAACTATATTTCGATGCCTTAGCTTCCCCAGGACATTAACCTCGCCTACAAAATCGCCGCTGCTTTCTGTTTCACAATCAGCTCTTGATCTCCATAACTTCTTAACTGCAACAACTGTGTTCAACCGTGACAACTCTGCCTTGTAAACAATTCCTGTTGCTCCCATTCCAATCACATTTGATTCCTTGATGCAGGTTAGAATGTCAGAACTTGTGAAACCTAACCTCTGGAATGCCATTAGTCTCCAGGGCCACTCCCCATTGCCCATTTCCAATCTTTCTTCAAAACAACTTCCATTTGAATACCACTGTTTGTATAGAGAGCGAGCACCAAAAAGAGCGATTCCAACTGCTAAAACTGATGAAATTCCAATGATCCATCCGGAAACAATGTGCTTTTTGTTCAAGCTCCTCTGACTGGATGTAATTGGTGAATATCGGCCGCATGGGGGCAGGACACTCCCACAGAGGCCAGCATTGCCAACAAGATCATTTGGGTTTATCGTTCTTAGCACACCATTTGCAGGAACAGGACCTTCTAGCCTGTTGTAGGAAATATTGAGCATTTCCAAGGCAGGAGAAGTTCCAAAATCTTCAGGTATCCCACCAGTTAGAGAGTTATTGGATAGATCAAGAATAGCTAATGTGGGCATCATGGCTATTGCTTTAGGGATTTCTCCAGTCAACTGGTTGTCCCTAAGATTTAAATTTACTAATTTTTGACATGATGCAATGCTAGCTGGAATGCTACCAGAAAATTGGTTTGATGAGAGATCAAGCACAGAGAGTGAAGGACAGTCCTGAAATTGGTTTGGGATTTCACCTACTAAGTCATTATTTGAGGCCAGAAACGTTTGCAGATTTGGAATGGAAAGTATGGTGGAAGGGAGTGAGGATCTAAGTTGATTTGTAGAGATATCAATGAAAGAAAGTGAGGAAGAAGAAGCAATATCGTCAGGGATTTGACCAGTGAGCCTATTATTTGCCAATTCTAACCTCTGAAGCTTCTCAAGTTTGCCAATCCCAACTGGAATTGCACTAGAAATCTGATTATTCTGCATTCGAACCCGAACAAGTGATTGACAAGTTGATAAACTAGGTGGGATTGGACCTGAGAAGCCATTGTTGAAGAGGATGAGCTTGGTAAGGTTGCCTCCATTGCACAAACTTGGTGGGATCTCACCAGAGAATGAATTGGATGATACATCTAACCACTGCAATGGTGAGTTCTTGCCAAGATCACTAGGTAGTGAACCTGATAAAGAATTGTTCCACAGCTCAAGAACTGCCAATTGAGTCAATCCTCCTAGTCCAGCAGGAACTTTGCCAGACAGCTTGTTGGACATCAGATTCAAGAGCTGTAGATTTTTAAGCTCTGCAATTTCAGCTGGAATTTCCCCTGACAACAGATTGTCAGAGAGGTCCAGCAATTGCAATGAAGTAATGTTTCCAATTGCTGCTGGAATCTTGCCTGTGAAGTTGTTCTTATACAAGAACAGTGTCTCCAGCCGCGTAAGCTTCCCAAGTTCAGCTGGAATCTCCCCACCAAGATTGCTAAGTGCCAAATCAAGATACTTCAAGTTGGTAAGGTTTCCAAATTCTGGAGGAATTTCACCTTCAATCTCATTGTATCCAATAATTATAGTCTCCAAGGATGAAAGCTGCCCAAGCTCCGGCGGTATTGGGCCACTGAGATTATTCCCAGAAAGGCCAAGAAACTTCAAGGTTTGCAAGTTCTTGAATGACACTGGAATTGAGCCTTCAAAGAAACTCCCCCTGAGATCTAAAGTCTCCAGCGAAGTTGCATTTCCGAGATCCTCGGGAATGAAACCTGAGAAGTTATTGCTTGAAGCATTCAGCAAAGTCAGTCCAGCTGCTCCTCCGAATCCAACTGGGAAGCTACCAACAAGGAAATTCTGGCTGACATCAATGCTCTTTAGTGAAGTGAGATTAGCTACAGATTTTGGCAATGATGAAGAGAACCCATTGCAGCACAAGTTGATTGAAGTAAGGCCTTGCAGCCTCTGGATGTCATCTGATATGTGGCCGCTAAGATTCATGCGAGATAGATCCAGCTTTTCAACACCTCCCATGGAATTGCACCACACTCCTTTCCACTTGCAGTGAGCTGCATACTTCCCAGCTCCATTATCCGGCAACTTCCAATCATGCAGACTCTTTAATGAATCGATAAGAGCAGCTTTTATCGAGAGCAAAGCCGATACCTCATCATTCAAGGTAGTTTTTTCAACTACCTTAGCAAAACCAAGACAAAAACAGCTGCAGAAGAGTAACAGCAGAAATTTCAACTGCATATTGTTCTTGTTCATCATGGCTTAATATTCCAACATTATCAGCCTTTAAAGCTGCAGCAGCTAGCTAGACGGAGTGTAGCTGAGCTTCCTGTATGAGGTAGAAGTGATGGGAAGAAGATTGGTTAATGTATAAGTGTTGGTATATAAATTATTAAAGAAATGTGCAAGTACTCGAGTTCAATTATTGGAGAGCTCGTGAGATCTTGGGTTTTGCAACAGCTGTTAATCAGCAAGTAATGACGGGGAAGCTTTTGGCAATTATTGGAAGTTTCTCCGACATTAAACATGGGGAAAGAATGTGTTCTTAGTTACCCACTTACAATATACTTATATACTTGCTTCTACTTCTTCTGTTATGAATGTTACAGTCGAATGAGTGAAAACGACGTTATTCTTCTTTATTCTCCTCTACAATCATTATTTTATTTTATTTATTAATTGTTGCTTTGAAAGTAATAAACTGGAGATATACTGCAGATGTTGAAAGATAGAACAATAGTTCTGATATGGCTATAACTACTATCAGGGGTTTTGAGATATCTCATAACTGCCTTCTGGTTTTCACCACCAAGTGATTATGCGGTATGCACGCCCATTTAATAATTTGATGGATCATACGACTATACATCATATGCAATAATGCATCAGTTTCATATTAAAATTGTAAACAAGGATAAAAACGGTAAATAATTATAAAAAACTTTGTAAATGAGCATATACAACTTTTGTTTAACCGTTTACAGCTTTAATATTATACGAATGGTTATTTGGAAAATTGTAAATGCACGTTTATAAGCTTTTTATACGTGTGTTTATAAATTTTATATGAAATCGATGCATTTGATGCACTAACACCGTATCCCTAGTTTGATTGAAGTAAATTATTTAGTTACACGGGTGTGGAAGTGGAATGCAAGGCTGCATACTCAGAAATGAGTTAGGTTTAATCCAAGACTTGCACAGGACTGAAGCAAATTGAGGGCAAGAGTGACTTCTAAGTATGACAAGGATTTTGATGAACATGTGAAGAATGAACCCCCAGCATGGAAGTCACATGGTAATGGCTAATTAAGGAGCAGCAATACTTATTTTTATTCATCCCATATAATTTACAAAATTGTATATAAATAGATAAATGCTTAGTCTACTCTAAGTTTCTGATAATTTCTCATGGTCAGGATAATGGTGACGCCCCATTGGCTTATTTTATAAACGCCAGATCAAACCCATCATGATCATGCATTAATTAATTAAGCAGTTTTCGTACCCTTTGGAGTAGTTAGTTTTAAAGATGAGGAATCTATCCATGTTATGTCTAAACCCGAACACACACCAAAGACAAATAGCTAACTCTTTTTTCATCAAACACTATTGTCACGATGAGGGCATAAGATGAAAGTTTTTCTCTCATAAATTCATCTATGAATAACTCAATATTTAAAAGGTGAAATTCTCACAAATTGATAGTCTTATTAAGTTTTTATTAGGCTTCTGACTCTATGGTAAGTTAATTACCAGAAAGGCAACATTTAAGTGTAGTTTGCCTCCTGTGATTCAAGGAAGAGATCAAAATTGGATCAATTAGAAAATTTTGTGCCCAAGATCATGAAAAAAGGAAGAAAGTAAAAAGAAAAAAGAAAGTTGGAAACTTTCTTTCTTATAATTCCTAAAGCAAGCAGCGGAAAGAGCGTAAAAAAGTAGATGCTTGTAAACATATTTATGCCCATTAAGTAAGGAGTGATCCCACATGAAAACCAGAAGAAACACTGAACAAAAGTTCAAAAAAAAAAAAAAAAAAAAAAAAAGGGAAACATGAGGAAATGGAAGAAAGTGATGCACATTATCAATAANTTAAAAAAAAAAAAAAAAAAAAAAAAAAAGGGAAACATGAGGAAATGGAAGAAAGTGATGCACATTATCAATAATGGTCTGAGGCCACCAACTGCCATTTCTCTTAAAAAAACATAAAATAAAATAAAAAACTGGTAATAACAAAACTGTTAATTCCCACATGCACACATGTGCACCAGTGAAGAAGTAGAAAGATTGTATCTGTGGTATTAAAGTAACTTAGAAGCCATGTGAAACAGCAGCTTCCTTGGGAATCATCACTTCTCATAGTCCATTCTTCTCCTCGCCTGTTACCAGAGAGAGAGAGAGAGAGAGAATTCTTACGTGCATCCACATGGGTTTATGCCAAGCACATCAAAAACCAGCCTTTCATGATCGAAAAAGGATCAATGAAGGAGAGAAATTGGCATATTGCACATGTGCCACATCACATGCATGAAACATGTAATTGAAAACCCACATTAAGCTAAACAGTTTTAGAATCTGGTTGCAGTTGGAGGTCATTGATGTGTCCTTTTTAGTTGCTATTTTCTCCCCTCCTTTGTTCTAAGTTCTCCCTGTGCCCTTGTGTCTCAGTGTTTCAGGTGATCAAATGCAAGAGCTCATACTCATCGCCAAACTTGGATGCCGTTCTGGTTCTGCTCAAAGCTAGGCCTTTTGCTTGGCCCATAAAACTAATACAGGTGGCAGGTGCCCTAAGCCCATCTAGACACTAGAGGTTGAATGAATTATTTGAGAGTTAAATTTGGGGGATTTGGGAGTATATAATAAAATTTATGAGATTATTTAATATTCAATAGGTTTAATATTTTTTTATTATTTAATCAAAATGTGTTAAAAAATATATTGAAATATATTTTTAATGGGTATAGTCCTGTCAAATAATGATAATTTACGGATTCACTCACTCTACCAGCTCAGAAACATGGAGGTCAACCTATCAATTTAACTGGATAATAATTAAAAAAAACTTAACTAAATTTTAAAATATTCTCTTTTTTATGTGTATTTTTATCAAGTATCCTTCATATTTTAACGGTTTAGTTCATCAGTGGATGCTTTTCCATAATAAGGCAGCAATTCGCTTCTGAGTTCTTTCATTTTGTTAAAAGGTTAGGATCAGAGTTTCATCGATGTTTATCCAAATGATTAGCAATTATACCTTAAAAAAATGGACACTGAGCTATCCTTGAGCCATATTTACTCTTCTACAGAATGGCAAGTTATCCATATATTCATTATTCAGAAATGAAAGTTCGCTCTTCATTTCATTTCACAAATGAATTATTAATGAGCTAGTGGTCCATCTTGTTATTCCTAGTTTCACAATTTTTGAATCCAAAACTTATTCATAATCACACTCAACACTTATTATTTGAGTTCCAAGTTCAAGAACATCTCTTCAACTTACGAGAAAAGTCGTCTCCAATACCTTACTTCTTGTCAGGTTTAGACGCAACAAGAAGCATGAAAAATATAACAAACGTAAACACAGAAGATGAAAAACAAGTGTGTTACCACCTTTTTTCGAAGTAACAAAGACTACTGTGACCCTAATTACAAAATCTCTCTATATTTCTGGATGGGATGGCAGACCCTTAAGAAAAAAAAAATTAAGGGCTTACCCGGTGGTCAATTAAAATTAGCCACCATCTATAATCTGTATATCCTATGTAAATGTAAATGAATTGCAGGCAGAGTCTGTTCAAATAAATAAAGAAGATGCCACTGAGAAGGGTCATATTCTATGATCCCAGAATGAATGCACGTATCTCAGCCCAACTAGAGACCGTGTATAAAGTTCCAGACATCCTCTTCCATTTGAAGGAGCCGCTGTTAGAGAGTTCCTTCTGCTTCTCTACTAAACCAGAGAACAATGGGACAAAGGAAACACCAAAATGGTCTCCCAGTCTCCTCAGGCTTAAGCTTGAACCAAATACAATGCCTATATCCGCTTCAAGAAGGCAGAGGAAGTCACGTGGTGAGCCTCCGATATAAACTGTCAAGTTCTGGTGATCACTGCTGTGCTCCTTAATAATGTCATTGAAGACTTGGAGTTTTTCCAAGGGAGACTCTAACTTCTTAACAATTTCGCCAGTGGAAATGGAGTCTTCATATACTAGTTCATTTGAGTGGACTCTCAGCACATTTAGATCCCCTGTTCAATGATAGGAAAAAGACTCAACATCTGTTAATTTGTACATAAGAAAGAATGGGAATACTAATCACAGATGTTTACATAAAGACATGTATTCAAAAAGTTTATGCTGGACTAATCTCATTGGCAACTGCAAAATAAAATATCTCTTCAGAACTCACCTTCAACAACACCAGCTACATCAAATAGAATAAGAGAAGAAACTTTTTACAACCCAACATCAAAACATTAATGGAACCACGAGCAAGATTGCTCCATGTGACCTCTATTATTCCGTTCCCCTAAACCACTTTTATTCTTAGCTTTAAAGAATTTTAATAGTTTTAAACGTATCTATTTTCCACTCAACTCCCTATATTTGGTTCCCAAAGTCAAATAAAAAACTCTTGCCACAGCTAAAATAACCAACGGTTCAACAGAATAAGAAAGCACTAGGAAAGTCTTTAATTATCAAAAGCATTACCATCCCTTAACCAGATTGTTTGCTGATGGTCCTAGTGCTATTAAAGGATTGCAATGCTTTCTAATCTCTCTCCCAGATGTTAAAGATTAGAAAGCATTACAATCCTGATGAATAAGCAAACAACTTACCAGTCAACCTAAAATGACTAGAAATAATTTCTTTCTTAAGTCCCTTCCACGAAATTTCAGTTTTCAACTAAGGACAGAGGTAACTTGGAGAGTGAAGAAGAAAAATGGAAGGTGTTTAAGTCAAGTATCACCATCAAGCAAACCATAGTTTATTATATTCCTGGTTTCAAGAGGGACTGATTTTGTAGGTGCAGCAGAAGCATTGTATTGAAACACAGATAGTTCATGCAAATGAGAATGAAAATGATGACACAAGATATATAAGTTTGAAATAAGTACCTGATGAAAAAGCTGACCTGATAAGATCGCCACACCAACAGGATGAAAGAACATGAACATCAGTCCTAAAATTCTCACTTTTTACAATCTCTTGGAAGAAGCCTCTACATCCATCTTGAAGCATGTGAGATTGACCAGTTCGCTTTATGTCCTCTAGATTTAAACCCTTCAGTACTCCTGACTCAACCACCCTTGAATTTGCCTTCTTCTCAAAAACCGCAAGTTGCTTGAGTGCTTCACACAAACCCTCATAATCAAATTTTGCCACTGCAAACAGAGGCAACATTGTAAGCATTTGGAATCATAATTCATCCAATGAAAAAAAGGTGCATTTTCTCTGAAGATATGGTACTTGTCCCAAGATTTGTAAGTTTAGGGCTTGTAAATCTTTATTTTGCAATATTTGGAATTGAAAAAAAAAAAATATTCTGTTTGGATGACTCATGACCCAAATACTATCTTAAATCCTTGACCCAAATAAGATATTTGGACTCTTGATCTTCAACCTAATTACCATCAATATTATCTCAAATTCTTGAACCAAAGTTACTATAGAAGATTTAAAATTTTGCCACACCATCTTCAAATACGAAGGCATTTAAATGAACTATCAATCTGCCAATTGTTTCTCATACCTGCTTCGCTAGGCATGATGTTTTCTATGCATTGTTCATACTCTTCAGTGTAATTGGTGGAAAGAACACCCCATGCATTCCTCAAATCAGCTGATGACATCCTAGTGAGTCTGGTTTCAGATTGATCAGGATCAGGCATTTGTGCTGTTACAATTGCAATTTCTGCTAAAATGGCAGAGGAATCAAAAGCAGCACACGTCAAGTCAAAGTCACAAAATATGGTAAGTCTGCCTTCCATAAGGTCATTCACCCGAGCCAAAGGAACTACTGTTTGCTGCACAACTGGTGGAGCAGTGTAAAAATCTACTTCATGTTTCATAGCTTGATGATAGAGCTTTTCAATGATTTCTAGCTCTTCACCGGTCAAAGAAATACTTAGTTTGTCCAGCAATTCTTCAGTTTGTAAAGCTGCTTCCTGAAACCAGTGTTTTGTTTGATCTGATCAGCAACAGCAAGTTATCATCAAAACTTAATGAAAAATCTTAGTAATGTGACAAACCTCAAAACTTGGAGAGCAATAATAGTCAATCCACTTCTTGTAAATGTGGCTGTTGTCATAAGGATCAAGAAGAAGCTGGATCTCTTTAGTTATAAATGCAAAGAGCCTCATGCAAGGTGAAATAGCACCAATTGTATAAGCAGCAACTTTTGTCTTCTCAAAAGGAGTTTCAATTTTACCAAGAACTTTTTCTCCTTCAACTTTACCTGAGGCTGTTGCCAGCAAAAAGTCTGTGTATTTAAGTGTTGCTTTGTTGGTAATGCTCTCTTCTGGGAGCTCAAAGCCCCATTCCTGCAGAGAAAACTCCTTCAGAATACATCTACTGTAAATGAACAAGGAACATGAATGCAAGGTTAGAGGAAAAGAACTGGTCATTGCCCTGTCTAATGGAAGCTCATTATTTACTTAATAGGATTAGTTACTAGAAAAGGCTCTAAAAGGTTAAGGGCCTATGGCACACATGCAGACATGCTAAATCCTAAATCAATGCCAGACAGGACAGCATGTTTATATCAGAAATTAAAGGATCTCAACTGGTAAAAACCATGTAACTCAGAAACATCTAGATCCACTAGGTCCACAAAAGACACAATAAAATATATTAAGCAGGAGGACAGTTTTACTATAATTGCCAACAAATAACAACCATTGTTGAACTCAAGTAACTTACATGTCCATTGAATCAAACAAATGTCACTGTAACACATTTTATCAGAGAAAAATGCCACTTCACACTTTATTGTTTTGGATCAGCTGAAGTATACAATAAAAATAAAACCCATTTAGTAGTCAACTTGATACTGAAACTTTTACATTAGTTTTCCAGGAAATTTCACAAGTCTATCTATGGCCTGTAATAAAATGTCATAAATCCATCAAAAACTCAGATGGGGACCACCCCAGAACACTGAAAGACAAACAAAATCCTAAACTAAACTAACTATGCTACAAAACTGGATGCTCCATGGTTTCAAACGATAAAAATCTTTCTTCTCTTCAACGATTACCCATTACTAATTAAAAAAAAAAAATCCAAATTATCAAATCAATAATGCTTTGCCCTTTCCACATGAATAATCATTCAAGGAACAATTAAAAGTAATCCTCTAGCTCGAGTTTTACCATTACATGGTTGTTATTTCACAACATAATCAAATTGAAATGATTAAATCCTAGGAAAACAAACAATTAAATTTATAATAAATCTTCTTAGCGTGGAGTGATACGAAATATTTATGTTTTGCTTACGCGGACAAGGGAATCGAAGGTTTTGAGCTTTTGCTTAACACGCTTTCTAAGCTTGCGAATAGTAGCCTTGTCATCGTCATCGTCTGCACAGTCTTCAGCCAACTCAAAACTGGAAGAAAAAAAGAAAAAAGAAAGACGAAAAGGTGACGTATTAATCTTTTAAAGAAGAAGCGATCAAAGTTGAAACGCAAGGCAGAGAGCGAAAAAAGATGTTACCAGTGAGCGAAGGCTTTGAGGACGTGAACATCCTGAGAAACGCAATGACGAAAAGCATCGTAGTCCAAAGTTCCGGCGGCTAAAGAAACAAAGAATGGAGTGTACATAGCAAAAACGGACTCGTTCTTGAACTTGATCCAGAACTTCCTCGCTATTCCTCCTTCGTCCAGTCCGCCCATCCTGAATCCTTCAAAACGAGGCCGTTGTTATTGAGACGGATCAAGGATCTTGATTCTTGAATTCAAAAGAAAAATAAAAACTCTAAGTGATGTTATTGTTTGATTGTGTGTTTGTTTGTTTGTTTGGTTTTTGTTTGGTTATATATACAAGTAGTAGTGAAAAGAGAAGAGCCCCAGGTCCAGGAGGACGGCGGTCAAGGGAATGGAAGAAAGGCGATGAAAGATGGAGGTCACGTGAGTTAAAGAGAGAGAGAGACCGAGTCACCACTCGGTTTTACGGGAATTGGCCGGGGGTCGTGTGATCTTCGATTTTGGCTTTGGTCTAAGTTTAAACAGTGCTGTTGGTGTTGTTGTAGTTGAGGGACAGGGAGGGCCATTGGTAATGGGTCAACGCGAGTGAAATGCGTGTTGGAAACTGTTAGTAAATCCATTTGACACGTTGGACTAGTGGTCCCCGCTCTGGACTAGTGGTCCCCGCTCTCTGCTGGATTTTACAATCTTACTGCTAAACTAATTCCTTTTCTTATTCATCATTTTTTTAAATAAATAGATTAATATAAAAATAGTTCATTTTTAGAAATAAGACAACTAATTTATTCAATCAACTTTATTTATAAATATGTGTCAAAATCATTGGAAATATAAAAAATAATCATATATAAAAAATATTGTAATAAATGATATGAAATTTATTTATGAGTATATATAAATAAAAGAGATTATAATAATTGATATGATAATTATTTATGAGTGTACTATACAAATAAAATTAATCATAAAAGTTTGTCGTAAAAATTTTATAATTATTTTAAAAATAAATTTATATAATTTTTAAAATATAATTACAGAAAAACAAATTAAGAAAAAATTGGAGTATAGGGAGGTTATTTATTAGCAAAATATGTAAATTATTGAACAAAATTAGATGGTTGCGAAACAAAGAGTCTAGTTGTCATCGAGTAGTATTACGTCTACCTTTAAAGAGTCAGGGATAAATTTGATGGTTTTGGTTTTTACGTCTTTCAATGGTGTTGAAATTATGAAGGAAATCATTTGATTGATTAAAATCGACGGACTCAATTTTCATATGATAATCTTGCAAACTATAGGTGGTAGTTGGAAATTAGTGTGAGATGACCAAACTTAAGAGGATGGTCCGTCAAAATGAGAGTGGAGAGGCAGCCATAAATATTGAAAAGCCGTGGTGGGTAGAAGAATAGAATACTGGCATATATATGAATTTGTGGTGAGTTTCTGGAGAATATGAAAATATTAAGCACAAGAGAAGACGGCTTTCATTTCTTTTCTCCGAGACTTTTTGTGGAAAAATGGTTGGTCCAATTCAGTGCACGGAACAAGGATACATTATTATAGTTATATTATACATTGGTCATTTCATTGGTGTCATGGCACACGCAGGGATACATGGCTTGCTTGCTTCGCTTCTCATCTTTTTCTTTTTCGCTTTTTGCTTTTTCATATCTTTAAAGTCTTCGCTGCCACGTGGCTTCGTTCTATCGCTTCCACTTTTACGCTTACCATTCGTCGCCCGTCTATTCTTCTCTTTTCTCCAAGAAGACGATTGCGGCTTTGCTTTCAATTTGGTTTGTACTATAATGTTAGCTAGCTTTACATGAAGATGAAGGTTCAAACAAGATGCCGGCCTCAATTTTTAGTGATGAAAAATCTACTATATATATATATAAATATATATATATTTTTAACATACTTAAATTCGTAATCATACATCTTAATTAATCTTAAATATTATGCTAAACATTTTAAATTATTATCTCAAATCATGTATTACTAAAAATAAAAAATAAAAAATATATTTAATACTGTTAACAAATACCATATGATTAAATGACCTAAATATTTGAAACTTTAAAGAAAGGTTGTTGGTAATTTTTTTTTTTTTTGGTAACGCTCGACTAATAAGACTCAATCTGAATCTCAAATATAATAGGCAAGTGGAGTAGTGGACTCGGGCCACCCTTGAAACTACGATGTGGGTTGAGATTTATAGATCATATTCTTTGAAAAATTCTCATTACGAATTGTTCATCTTGCTTCCACTTTCCTTCTACAAAATGTGAACTTTGACCTTTTTATTTTATTTTATATTGAGTTTGAATCTTTTGGATACAAATATCCTTTCATTCAAGATCGTTTGAGTTTTTTCTAAAAATATTTAGTGTAGCATCATTTAGTTCAAAACATTTTCTTTATCCCTTCTTACATCAACAAAAAAAGTACATCTTATATCCTTGAATTAATAACCATTTTTCAGTTAATCTAACCTTCTCTTCTCTCTTGAGGACCAATAAAATAGTACATGATTATTCACTTATAATTCATCAATTATTTTTTGGCCTAAACTTATCCCAGACTCACCCTCTCACGAACCTTGTAGACGAACTTTTGGGTTTCTATGTATTGGATTCTCATTATTTTTTGTCTTACTCAAGCTGATATTCTCACTTCCAATTATTTTTCACACAAGTACTTCCCTTACGCAGAACGCTCCCGTACCATGTTTTCTTACAACCCACAGCTTTAGCTTATTTTTTTGGATTTGCGCTGTGATTTGGTCCAATTCTAGATTTTGTGTTGTGAAAGACGAAAATGAAACTTTTTTTTTTTTTTTTGGTAATATCTCATTTTGGCTCCCTGAATTAAGAAAAAAAGAAAGAAAGAAGATCCGTTTTTGCATTATTACGAAGATGGTATTTTTCTCGTACTCTTACTGTATTCTGTAAGGTCCTTTTTCCTTTGCATTCAAAACGTGCCTAAAGAAAGATTTCGTGTGAAATATTGAAGTGTCATTACTTGTTGGTAACATTATAAAACGAATCGATGTCATATTTGATAGTTTCCGGAGGTGAAGGTGTGTGAAAAATGATAACATCTAACTGTGATTCTTTGTTGGGCCCAAGCCTGTATGTCAATTGGAAATGGACATCAGAATTCAGACCCAGAACATGCAATGGAAATGGTGGGGCAGAGTAAATTATAGATATCAATCTTCTGATGAGGAAGAGCTAACAAGTATTCCAAGTGAATGGCTATCGTGCTTACACATTACTCTCACTTCACACCACACCTACCAACCTCTCTTTTACCTTCCAACTCACTTCACTTCTCTCTCTCTTTCTCCCTTTCTGTGTGTCTCTCAGTTTAATTTCTGCATGCAATGGCCACAACTCTCCACTCTCTTGCATTAACTTCTCCGCTCTCAAAGTACTGTTGGCACCAACCACGCTCTCTCCCAGGTACTCTTCTTTATCTCCTTTGTAGTGATTTAGTTCTTACAAGTTCATGGAAACTGTACCCAGTAATTTTCCAATGTCTAAATGGCCTAATGTATATATGGCTTTTCATAAATTTTTTTAATGGATTAACTTGGATTATTTTGAGTTCATGAAAGCGTGATTGAATGAAAGTTACAAGGGTTATTAAATGTGGGTACTTGATAAAATTTGCATCTTTCACTTTGAAATTTACGTTCTCGATTTTAAAAATTCTGAGTTTTAAGGAAAGTTTTGTTCTTGGAGTGTTTTTCGGGTCATGTAGTTGGCAACTAGTAAAATTGTTCGCATATAATTTATATTGAGAGACACTGAAAATAGCTGCTAGTTTGGTACAGCAGTTGGCTTTGCATGTATTATTATGATATTGCCGATGTTGTTTTACAGGAATAGTAACATTGGCTGTTAATGGAAGCACACGCTCATCATTCAATGGCCAATGTTTACACCTGGGCCATTCACCTTTGACTCCAGCAAGGCGAAACTCTCGTATATCTGGACCCATTACCATGATGGTCAAGCCTACCATCCAGTTCATCCAAGGAACTGATGAATTGACAATACCAGATGTCAGGCTAACAAAATCCAGAGATGGTACAAATGGGATGGCTATATTCAGTTTTGATCAGCCCTCTGTTTTTGACTCATCTGGTGAAATTGGTGATATCACTGGATTTTACATGATTGATGAGGAAGGGGTTCTTCAGTCAGTTGATGTGAATGCAAAATTTGTTAATGGGAAGCCTTCAAGGATTGAAGCAAAGTATGTAATGCGATCTCCCCGAGAGTGGGATAGATTCATGAGGTTCATGGAACGATATGCAAATCAGAATGGCTTGCAATTTGTCAAAAGTTGAGGCAAAGTATAATCTCTTGTGTCTCACTTTTGATTGGTTTCCTGCTAGCACCGTTCTGGTTTTCTGTAATTTTGTCAAGTGAATCTTCAAGGCCTCAGTTGACAGCCATGTTGCTTAGTGCAGATACCCTAATGACTCCTCCTCTTCAACAAGACAACAAATTTTGCTGTGCTACTGATGTTTGATTCTCTTTCCTTCATTATTGTACATCTGAGGTTATAATCTAGGTTCTTAAACATTGTTAATGCATTAATCTGTTTTTGGAATTTATGACTGAGAAAGATGAGATTATGTATGTTTAATGAGTCGATTTATTGCGTGTGAGAAACCATGAAATATGGGTCCATAAATTACAGCTTGTTAGATATTCTACAAAATTAAATGTCTCAGCCATGGCATTGAGCAAATTTTAGTTTTCTCGCCAACATTGTAAAACTGAGTTAGTGATGCTTAACATGTCTGCTTATTGATGTTTCTGCCTGACCATAATTTAGTACTATTAATGCAACAGTCTCCAGTGAGTTACAAAAGACTTAATTTTGGCAATTTGTTTCCGGGCCGAAATTGCCATGAACATAAATACTCAAGAGTAAGTAACAATGGAATAGCAAAAACAGAAGTATATCAATTTTTAGCAATGGCACTGCTACTGTTACTTCCAAGTCACAGAAATAGGGCTTCGAACCCTGTAAAAACTGCTGCTGCCGGAATGCACCCATGTCAACTGCCCTTGTGCAAAGCTCATCCTATCTTTTCCTGTTCTCTTCCTTGATATAAACCAGACTCTGTAACTTAAACTCTGATTTATTTTCTTGAATACCAACCTTTCAGGTTGAACTCTCACTTTGACACCCTCAGGAGCCGTTACTTCCACTGAGTAGATGGAGTTAGGACTTCCCACATTCGTCAGTCGCCTTTTGATCATTTTGCTTGTTTTTCCTTGCTTATAAATCACAGAAATGGAGGGGTAATTGAGGCTGAAACCTCTGTTCATCTGCAAATTTTCCTGGCAGCTAACATTCTTGTGTGTGATGGTTAAAATTTCCGATGTTGTGTATCCAAGAGTGCATAGATGAGTGACATACTCATCTGGCCTAATATCATATACTAATCCAGGATTGATGGCTCTTTCTGGGTTTATATGCCCAGCTCCAATTGCAAATAGTCCAGCAGGTTTATTCCCATCCATTATTGGTTTTCCCAAATGATCATTTGCATCAGCTGTTGTCATTAGTGCAGATTTTATTGCTGCAGGGGTCCATTGGGGATGTACTGAGCGGATTAGAGCAGTAACTCCACTGGCATGGGGACAAGCCATGGAAGTCCCGGACATGACAGTGAAATTCACTCTTCTTGCATCGTCCGGAAGGCTGGAGGGACCTAAGTTTTGAGGCCAAGCAGCAATGATATTAACTCCAGGAGCAATTACATCTGGTTTGAGAATGGTAGGACTA
Organism: Bursera cuneata; assembly: GCA_026212285.1. NCBI lineage: Eukaryota > Viridiplantae > Streptophyta > Magnoliopsida > Sapindales > Burseraceae > Bursera > Bursera cuneata. The sequence continues at coordinate 56,652 of JANLJB010031210.1, forward strand.
TATAGACTTGGTCCTCTAGCTGAAAACTGTGCTACTGCTGGTGCTCTTGATCTGCCAATAACAGTTCCTCCAAATATGATTCTAGCTCTAGCTCTCCTTGTGGAGTTGATATAAGCCTTCAAACGAACTGACTCAGCGAATCCAATCAATGTTGCTGGCAAGACATGGACATCAACTGAGTCTTCCTCCAGGTTTATCTCTGTATTTGCTAAAACCATTGCTGCACCTCCTGCTTCTTTAACGATTTGACCCTTTTCTGCCCTTCCATTGACACCTCTGTCACAGACCACCATCTTACCACGTACTTTGGCTCTTGGGAGAGACCCTCTCAAGCAAAATTCACTTCCCCTATCACCACCAGTCACATAAATTAGTTCAAGCTCTTTCTGTAGATTAGATAGTTGGTTTCCAGGGTACATGGATTCTCCATAAAGCATTCCTCCATTCCCCATCCGTACTACAGCAGGAAAGCTTCTGTCAAGTGTGCTTGCACCAACAGTAGAAATCCAAGGAGCTTCATTAGCAAGTGAGCTCTGGATTGGTCCATTGTTTCCTGCTGCACATACAACAGAAATCCCATGTTCCATTGCTCGAAAACTGCCAATTGCAATACTATCATCAAAAAGCGGCAATGGGAAGCCGCCTAACGACAGAGAGAGGATATCAACTCCGTCTATAATTGCAACATCCATTGCAGCTAAGATGTCAGAGCTGTAACAGCCAGTGAACCAGCAGACTTTGTATACAGCAATGTGAGCGCCAGGAGCCATCCCTTGAGCCACGCCTGCTCCATTACCAAGCACACTAGCCATTGGAACTGAAGTTCCAGCAGCTGTGGATGATGTATGAGTCCCATGCCCATGGGAATCACGTGGTGACACATATTGCTGAATAACGTTTGCTGAGGAAGACATTGAAGCCACACGATGGCCTCTAGCAAAGAACCTGGCACCAATGAGTTTCCTGTTACAATTCGAAGAACTGAAGCTTTCCCCTTCCTGGCAAATCCCTTTCCATTTTTTTGGAACCGGGGGCATTCCACAATCATCAAAGCTTGGACTTTCAGGCCAAACTCCGGTGTCAAGGATACCAATTATAGTTCCATGACCAAAATGGGACCTATACCAAGCCCCTCCACTTGTTGACTTGTTCAGTCCTAAGAATTTGTAAGAGTAGGTTGTCTGAAGCTGGAACCTCCTGTCAGGCCTAATTGATATAACGTCGGGCAACTTTTGCAAGGACTCTAGCTCTGATTCAGAGAGCTGAGCCGCAAAACCTTCCATAGCGGAATGGTAAGAGTACAGGAGGCGAGAAGAAGGGTCTTCGTCAGAGGAGATTGTTTGCTCAATGAATGAGAGATGCCAGTGAAGCTTAGAAGGGAAGAAAGAGCTGGTTGCACCATGTGGGTGCAGCTGAACTACGTAGGTTTGGAGAGCGGTTGCATGGAGGGAAACAAAGTAATGCAAGAGAAAAGTAGAAAAGAAAAGGGCAACTTTGGCTTCCATGGGTAAATGAATACAATAACACTTGAAAGCAAATGCATGGTTTGGTGAAAGAATTGTGGGGTATTTGAAGGTGTTGAAGAGAATTCAAAACTGGGGTTTGAGAGTTCTCAGAGGGAATATGAAACTCGTGAAAGATAAGAGCTCTTCATCACGAGGATTGTTTGTTGTGACAGTGGGAGAGAGAGAGAGAAGAGCTGAGCTCTTGTTTCTTGAGGAGCTGAAGAGCTTTGGCTTGGCTTCACGAGATGTTAAGGTTGGTTTTAATACATCTGGTGAAGCCGTTAGATACAAACTCCATGAATCTTTGTCTGTCTCTCTCACATTCACTTGCATGGGATAGAATTTTCTTGATGAGAAAAATCCAAGAAATAAAGTGAGAAAGTGCTAAGGTTGTCAATAAATGCCTATGGAGAAGTACATTTAAGCAGACGCTCTTATGTTTGCCTGCAAAGCTCCCTTTGCCCCCGGGCAGCTTGTGCCTGCACTCTGTTCCTCTTCATTTTTCACTATTTTCTCCACGGAACACACACGTGACTGCAAATTTAAGTATTTAATTTTCCTTTTTAAGTCTTAAATAGAAAATATAGCTAGTCGATCCGTAGGAAATTCTTTCACATCTAAGATTATATCAGTTGTGTTTAAATTTGAGTCAAGTGTTCAACATCAAAAGGAATTGTTAGTTTGTGATAAGAATATGAAATTATTATAATTAGGCAAAAATAAAAATAGTTAAATTGAAATTTTTTTTTTAAGTTTTAGTAAACATTAATTTTTTTATTACCTAATTAAATTCAAGAAAAATTGTAATAATAGAACAAATAACTAAGTTTGCTTGAATTTGGACTTGCATTTGAATTTTTTTTTATCATGACCCTTTTGATCGATGTTAAATTTACTCGATAATATCTGATAGTTTACATTGAGTATCAAATGACACCATTAAATAAGATGTGTCAATTATTATATTATGTTCAATAGTATCCAACAGAATATTTCGATCATAACATCAAAATTTTTCAGAAATTATTAAATTCCAATAAAATCTCATAATTTTAATCATTTTTATAAGTATCCCTAATTCAACATCAAATAATATTCGCATTTCTCTTTTTCTCTTATAATTGTATATATAAGGCTCCATAATTTATTTTTTTCCATACATTAATTTACAATTATTCAACATCTCTATATTTTATGAGATGTTTATCGACTATCATTAAACAATTATATAAACGTTTAACACGGCATAGATTTATCAAACAGTCCAAAACAAGAAGTCAAAACTTGGTTAACCAGTAGAAAGAAAAAATGAAATTTTATTAGTTAAAAAAAAAAAAAACCCACTATAAGTTGACTTCTTTTACATTTATCCTATAAATTATCCCATTAAAAGTTTAAACGTCCATTATGTTTACACCTCTTATGCCGCTTACAAATGCAAAAGTCTGATTACAAATGTTGGGCCCAGTCACGTTGAAGCTGAACAGACTGGCCAGATGGCAACTAACCCTCTAGCCCACTAGAATGTTCCAGGCAACGATCAGGAATTGTTTACAAACATAGAGCTTGTGTCTAGGTTCAAAGCACATGCCTGCGGCCCTGCACAAAGCAAAGCCTTTTTGGCTGGCGGGCTCCAGATTTCTGCTGGTCTAACTCCATCCAGCTCAACTCAACTCCCATATCCGATTATGCTCCAATTTATACACCGAAGAAAACAAAAATATTCCCCAAATCAACAGATGAGTTCTGCTCTAAACCTTAACTTCTATCCTGAATATACTGATTAAAATGATCAATAGGGTTCAGTGCATTTAGTGTCCTCCCCAGATTCCTATACAAATGCAATCAACCAGTCCACAAACATCAGAAACAATTCTTGCAGTATATTACTGAGAAGATTAAAACTTGATACATAATGGATTTCGAAGGACCTAAACCAAAGTCTTAAACCAAATTAAAGTCATAACAACTGTGCATGGAATGGATTTATAAATGACTAAAGCCTAGTAATATAAGAAGAAGAACAAGAAAACTATTCCCTATTTAGAATGTAACTCGACCTGTAATTTAACTTGAAATAACTTACCAACTTTTCTTATACAAAGAAAAAAGGAAAAGAACTTCTACTTTTTCCATGGTAACCGCCAGTAGTTTAAATGCCAGCAATTAAGCTAATCTCGTAAAAGCTGACAATGACTTCAATAAACCACCATTACAACAGGAAATACATGCCAGCAAGGAAACTACGCTCGAAAGCTTACTACAATTAAACTCACAAATAATTAATCAATCATTATTATTGTTTCGTATGCATTGACTGGACATGAAAATTGTGCGGAAAAAAAAAAAGGAACCTGAGCTACAATAAAGTACAAAGAATTGCTAAAGCAAAATTCAGATTGCAGAATGTAACAAATTCTGTATCAGAAACTATATTAGAGCAGAAAATTTGTATATTTTGATCTGAAACAAGGTTCTGGACCCAATAAACTTGATGGTTGTGTACAATGATCTCATAAAAAAGGTGATGGGTGAACGGACCCAAAACCTACTCAAGATCAGAAGTCTTCATCTACGCTGCATCTGCATGTATTTAGCATTACATCAACTTCAGCCGCTATATCTTCTTTTGTGATTGATCTCTTTGCTCATTTTTCCAAGAATTTTTTGCAGCTTCTGCAGATGAACCACCAGATTCACGCTCATCCTTTGGTTTTGAGAAGAAGGGATCCCATTCATGACCTCCCACCTCACGTTGTCCTTCATCTAGCAAAGCATATTTCCAACTGTTCTCCTCCACAAAATTATCATATTCTGTACGGCCTTCAATAGTGTTCTTCCTCAACCTTGTAACTTTGTCAATGACTGCCTGTACAGCAACATCAAAGGAATCTTTAAGTCTCTCCAATTTTGAGCGAGGATCTGCATATATCAGCATTGGAATAAGACTTATAACTGTCTCCCGCATGATTTTAACCTGCTCGGGAGGAATTTGCTTCAGCCTTTCCTCTATGCTAATATTCCTCTTACGGATGTCATCCTCTGGGATGAAAACCGAGTATGTAGAATAATTCTTTGGAAGGTGCCAAGTATACTGTGTGTAAGCCGAGCCTGGATGGAAGAAGACAGGTATGCAACCTGCCAACATGGAGTCAAATGCAGATCTTCGTGTATATGAATCTCCTTGAGGTTGCAGGCAGAAAAGCGAGCTCTGAAACATCTGCATTATGCTGCTTGGAGAATGACACTTGCTTTCCCCAAAATCACATTCCAAGAGCTTGCCCACCTTTGAGTTCCTACACTGGTCAATGATCTGCCCTCTGATTGATTTGGGGTTATCAGGACGTGGAGCACCGGCAAATGAGAAGAGCCAGTTTCTCTCCAATTTCCTCATCCGATCTTGCCACATAAAAACATCAGCATCCTTTGCCGGATGGAAATATGTGGGATAAGGAATGCCAAAATCATTTGCATTCCATGGGCTCGACTCGACCACAAGCATGGACATATTCTTTGCAGCTGGTAGAAACAGAAGCTTATTACCCCAATCTGATTCTTCATCGCTTAATCTCCTGAAATCCCATGTTATCCTCCCTGCTACCAAAAAATGATCCCTGCCTCCCATGATGCCCCATTCAGGCCTCTTCATTAACCAATCAACCAAATCAAGTGATGCAGCATCTCTTGTTGATATATTATGCCCCCATAGATACCTTGCTATATCAAAACCCGCATAAAAGGGCACAAATATTGCTGCAGCAATAGAAGAATCTTGCGTCAAGCACTCGTACTGCTTCATTCGGTTACTGAATATCACATCAACAGCAAATTGATTTGTGGCATACCAGCCAGTGTTTGAAAACACACCATCGACGTTCTCAAGTGGGGGCCCTAATCCAGCATTCTTCATGAACTTACACATATTGGTCCAAAGACTCAAACTTTTACACTCCTTAAGCATATCCTCATTAAACCTCGGAGGAAGATCATGCACATAAATATATCTACCTCCACATGGATCACTCTTATTTTCTATTGTTTTCAATGCCCTGATGAATGGAAAATTCTCCCTTTCATGGTTGCCACTATCAGTAGCCTTTTTATCAGGTTCTACCCAGGCAGCATTGGTTAAATGGGAATGCATGGGTTCTGGGATAATGGGATTGGAATGAATGGGCTCCCGGATAACAGGATTGGATTGAAATTGGGTAGATTCATTATCACTACTACTCTTGGTGGCTTCTTTATGGGGTTCGTTTACATGGATATTGACTAAGCGGACAGAAGTTGGTTCTGATTTAATGATATTGATAGTTTCTACGACTTTATCACTTCCAAGAACAACAAAATGAAAGTACAACAACAAAATCCAAAAAAATGCAGACAACGAGGCTAAAAAACACAACCTATTCTGTTGATGCTTGCCCGTTCCCTTGTCCATTAGTTCTGAAGGAGCACCAGACGCCCACGCCCAGCGGCGTCTCATCAGATTCTAACTATCACTCAATTAATAAATCGAACACACTCCCATTACATCAAAAACACATAAAAACCCAGTTCAAGAAATCCAACGACACTACCACCCAAACGCCTAGAACCACCAATGAAACCGTAATATCAAAGTTTTGAGTTTTTTATTTTTACTGCTATACAAGCACAAAACTACAGCAAACAAAGATCAGAAAACAGTTGACGATGCTCAAGCTTCAATCAACTATACATAAAATAATATCTAACCCAAATATCTCGAGCTGAAAGATCTCGATTTCCAGCAACAATTTAAAAAATCAGCACAACCGCGTCCGTCTGAACTCTGATCTGTTACAAATAAATTTGCAGCAAAATAGAACGATTTAACAACGCCAGATCAAATGACGGAAAAGAAAATAAAACTTTAAATAGTTCAACACGACGACGACTAACAGGCCGCAGAGAAAGAAGAAACTTACGCGGGATTTGATTTGTAAAGAGACAGATGAGAGAGATCGAGAAAATTTAGGACCGGAATTCCGATCCCATGTGTAAAAGTGAGAAACGGATTAGCGTATATACAATACAGCGCAAGAGAAAGCTTTCTCTTGTCGGTAGCCGCTGGAATTATGCCACGTGGGTATGTGGGCTTACGTGTCGCTCGATGAAGGTTATGATTGAGAAAAAAGTTTTTGTGACGGTGATTGGGTTTCCGCTGTTTGGAGCAGTAAGGTGAGATTTAATGATGATGGTGCAATGACAAGCTGTGGAGGGACACGTGGCGGAAGATCAGGTGGGGGATTGGATGGGGCCCATTTGGGGTTTGATGGGGTGGATGTACAGTGCATATAGGACTTTTCTTAATTGAGTGCTTAAGATGAGGAATTGTGTTGATCTTGTCAAAGCTTTTAGCCATGCTTTGCTGCACTAATTGACTTGTAAATTGGCTCTACTGTCTAGGTTTGTCCTCATTTAATTAAGGTTTTACCCTGGATACAGCACATATCGTAAGTTTACCAACCACTGTAGTCTACACGATTGATGAATCTTCTAAATTGGGATCAGAATTACATAGTGATTCCAAACGTAGAATTCAGTAATTACTTTAGGTATATATTATTTAGAGTTTCGGAGAATGTGTGTTATGCATTTCCTATATATAACATGGATATCATACAAGCATGCATGTGATCAACACACACACACACACATATATATATATATATATATATATACATCTGTGACTAGCCAGTTGCATATTCAACGGATTTCAGGAAACATCTTTCTGGAGTTCTGTTATTGTAGAGTTGGATCCACACCCGGAGGGTCAAACAAGGATTCATGATAGGATCAAGTTCTGGGCAGTTCTCTTCCCAAGGATGCATTAGGCTTGGGGCGCAGTTGGCGGCGTCTTGAGGAACGTGGCACAATGGAAGGTTGCGTTAAACCGAGGTTGCAGCCACATGTGAGGGGCAGGATCCATATGATTCGGAGAGCAGTCAAGTGATGAATTGGTTACTGTCTAAGCAGTCTGCACATACCATTAGCTAAGGAAACAAATAATCCAGGCATATGTCACCAATTGGTTTAAAAAGGCAGAATTTAATGTATTAATCCTTGCTAGTGCTGGCTAATGCCTTGTGTGATTACTATTATCGTCAAAGTTGGTATGGTCTCATCCCATCATTGTGCTTACCATATGCTAAACTTTTTCACACTTTCAAAAGCGCATTTAGCATTATTCACACAATGATTTAGACTATAAACAATGGGGTTAATTGCTGTAGTCATTGCTTTTATACCAATGAAAAATGTAAAGTTAGTCTCAATTATTCTTGCCTTTCTAGAGGTGGGACTGGGATCACTTTAGGGGACGAATTAATCAGACAGTACACAAGCATGAAGTTCTTTACTCTTCAGATACAATCTTCCAACAATCAGAATTATATGCATCTAAACTGCATTTGGGTTGTCTAAAGTGATACTAAGCTAAAGAGTAACTTGAGAGTCGTGAAATTATGACTTGACATTAACCAAAACCAGACACCAGAGGTCCAAAACAAACTTATGGCCAGGCTAACCACACCTTTCATGAAATAAGACTTCATGGGGGTCAATAAAAGGCATGTATTACAAGCACCCATCTACATAGCCAGTTGATAAGCGTTCAGCTTGGCTGCCTTTGTGTTAGAATTATTATATGCTAACAGGGATCAATCACATAAGTAATGGCCGGCCTCGTAGTGTAAGGAATAGAAAACTAAAGCAATTTGCAAACAAGACATTAACAACTTGCAATATGTTTGGTTCTGACTGAAAAGTAATAGTTGAACAACATCGGCACTGTAACATGGACGTTTGATTAATTTGTTTTTCTAGTGTAGTGCAGTGGTCTTCCTCCAATGACATTCGAAAGCGAAACCCATGAATATGGGGAATCTTGTGCCTGCCATTTGGACACCGCAAAGTTAATGTACCGAGAAAGAGTGGGCAACCACTAACACGTTTCAAACAACGTGTTAATGTCGCATCTTAACATTGACAGGCTCAGCATGATAGGCCTCTGCATGTGGACGAGGCTGCTGCAATTGCATTTTTATCATTATACTGTTCAATGACAAGAAATTTTGTTATTCATACATGAGATTTGTGGACGAGAACTTCTTGTCTACATGCATACTACATAGAAATTCAATTCCCAGTGGCTAAGCGATTGCATTCAACAATCAATGAGGGAGACAAATCTTATACAATTGAAAGCCATAAGAGAAGAGACATCAATAAAACAAGCAGCAGACCTAAAGATTCTAACTTGGCATTATTAATACTTGATTGGGGCCATCTTCTTTCAAACTTCACATCTCCCAAACATAAGCTAACCCCAGGATCTCTCATTCTTACCTCGCTTCCAAGTAGAACTGAATTGTTTGCTCCCTGAACATTGTTGTTTACATATATGTTGATGCAGCAACAGTCTTGGTGCTCACCTGATGTGTTGCGGCGGATTAGCATTGCAGCCCCCACGTTTGTTCCTTCCAGCTGAACTCGTTTGAATGAGCCATGGCATCCCTCCGAAGGCATCAGATGGTTTGACTGAGTTTAGATAATTGATACTTCGATCTGGTTCTCTTGTTTCAAGTGACTCTTACTAATGCAAGGACTGCTTATTCCAAGTTCCTATTATAGCTTCTTTACTTGCTTATCGAGTTTAGAATGTTTTCACTTTTCTCCAGCTACAAGGAAAGTCAAAATTCTGTTGGAATGACTTGAGCCTCAAGCCATTCTCCCAGCGATTGTATAGCACTTTTATGGCCCAATTAATTTATGAAGTGCCCATCTAATAAAATGTAAAACCAAATGCGTTCCTTGCTCAACCATATGACCAGTCGACTAAAATAAATAAACCAAAAAAAGGGACTCACAAGTCAATTGCTAAATCATTTCAAACTTGAAACAACAATATTGAGAAACCAAAAGCGAGAGGGGCGTTGAAAAATGATACAGAAACAAATGCAAACATTTTGTAACAAGAATCGAACCACAAGGCTTGAATGCCAGCCAAACTATATCATTCTGAATCTTCTTAAAGAATTACAGATGGCCGGTAATTATACATCACTGAGGTATTGAAGAATCCCCAAAGCCATTATTATTTCCTAGTATGTCAACGGAAAAAAGCTCCTCTGTGAAACCTATTAGATGCCAAGGCTAAAAGCTCATTAGCAACACCAACAAATCCAAAAAGCTAGAGTTGCAAATGTTATTTGATGATCAACAAGTATCGAACTTTATTTCAAATAGTCACCGAGATGATTATGAACCCTTCATCATGAGTAAAATGAACAGAAGTCAAGCATTTAGAAGTCTTTAGTCGTTCCAAGGAAATGAAAATATCACATACCATTTCCAAGTTCCAACTAGATGGCATCTTTAGACAAAAAAACATTTTGGAAAACGAAAGCTCTTAAGGACATTATGGATAAGAATCAGGAGATATTTTTTCACTGACTGTAGATCCAAATTGTGGGCCACCCTTACGATATGAGATAAGAAATTCAATAGGGTATCCCTTCAACTTACGTGGCATAATCCCCAGATCATCAAAGGTTAAAGCTGCAAAGCACACCACAAAATGAGAAAGAAAATTGAGACTCCGAGATGGTAACAAAGTAACATACTACAACTATGAATCACATGAGAAGAAAGGCAAAGATGCTGTATGCCAAATTTTAATGAACTAACCATCGTCTGATACAATAGTATCTGTAGTGTGGGCATTAATCTGATCCAAATTGAAGATGTCGGGATTAGGCAATGGGAATGGAACTTTCTTAAGTAATATCTCTCGAGGCATTGCAATTGCCTGAAACCATTCACAAACACACCACAGACACATTATGAAACCTCAATACATAGTTACTGAAAACAATCCGACAAACACACATATATAGAATAAATAATGTGGCATGTAAACAAAATTTGAAAAGACAAATTGTCTGTGCACTTCATATAACATAACATGGAAACACAGATTTGCAGTCCACTGGATATTATTTAAAGGATTATCCTAACATATTCCCTAAGGACACGATTAAGTAGTTTAAACTGTAAAATAATAAATTCAACCATTATCTTTAAGGAAATATTTCTTATTAATAAACAACTTTGAATTCTTGAAATTGTAAAATAATATTTAATAACTTGCATTTTAAAGTCAAAGAGGACCCTAACATAGAAGGTAAAATTATCTTTTATTGCGAGCACTTGCATCTATTAGCTACAAGTATATTCATTTATCAAATGCTCCAACCTGATGCTCAGAGTGCACGGCATAACTTTCAGACTATAATAGCTCAAGGACTGTCTGGAGCTCTTAAATATCTTTATCACACTTAATTTCTTAAATCACTGTATCAAATATTTTCTCACTGAAAAAGTGCAACTCCAGAAATCATCTAAATGAAAAGGTTACATAATTTACCTTGGCAACAGGAAATGGAACTTTCACATAGCGAGGCCATTCACGGATCATGTCAAACATAACCTCTGCCTGCATGGCAATGAGAGTTTAGCAATATCAACCAGGCAATACTGCAATAAATTTAGAAACAAGGAGTGAAATTACCAAATCATGTTGAGTGAAAATTTCTGGCCCACCCAACTCATAAACTTTTCCCATGCTTGTCCCATCATCTTTCAAGGCTGCAACAACTGCAGCAGCAACATCTACAACATATACAGGTTGGATTCTGCACTTCAAAAAAGCATTGTCAGGACAATATCCAGAAAAGGTAAAGATAGGTATACAACTAGATGTAGATATAGATATTCATGTCCCGCCTGCAAATTATTATTAAAGTTACCTCTTCAAGAAAAAGAAAGAAAGAAAATGAAAAAGAAATTATCATTAGAGAGACCAAAAATTCCCTAAAGAAAATTTAAGTTGCCCCAATAACAGTACATGATTTAATACATACCTCGTAGTTCCATCCCCAAAAAGTGGAAGAAAGCCATATTTTTTTGCAAATTGAGCCCACCTATTCAATAATCGATCCTCCGTACCAATCATTACAGCAGGTCTCATAATTGTAGCCTACAGAAATAAGATAAATTAGAAATTTTGCATATAAAATCAGTAAGGTAACATCTAAATCAGAAAAGTATGAGGTGGCTCAACCTTTAGGGTGGTCCACCAATCTCTACCCAAGACTAAATTGGATTTAATTAGCACCTTGTGTGATTCTTGTCTGACTCAATTTCTCTACCTTCCTTGCTTATCTTTAGATTTTTTCAATTATGAGGTCTTAGTTAGCTTAAGGACACATTTTCCTTGACAATCACCATATTGGCAATGTCAACTGAAGTTGCAATTTGTCAATCACTAATATTTGTTTCAAGATCTTCTTTTTCATAATTTTTTCTCTGTGTATCTATTCTTCCACTTATATACAACTTGGATCCCAATTTGCAACCCTACAAACAAGAAAAATATTTATTCATAACTTCCAGCACATGAGCATCACCTGTCATCAAGTCTTCTTTTGGAACACTTCATTATCCCAAGTTAGAAGATTTAAAAATAAAAAATATAAATCTCATGCGGCTAGAAGCACTTGCATGTAATTGTTGAGTTTTGAGTACTAAACTTATTGCTTTTAATAGACTATCGAATATATAAATTTACTTAGAGAAACCACAAGTAACCATAAAAATAAGTAAGCCGATAACAATTTTAGTAATTAAAATTAAAAAAAAAAAAAAAAAAGTCCAAAAGAAGATGGGAGCAACCACAACCATTCTAAGAGTCATAAATGTAGTATGCTCCAGCTAAGATTCTGCTTGTGAGCATATGGTATCAGCCAGCCTGACTGAGACTGACTAGTTGATCACATTGGTGGGCAAGTAGATCCTAGGCTAAAACATCAACAGGATAAGGAAGCAAGGTTTTGGACAATGATGGAGGGCTAAAGGCGAAATCTTTGATTTTTCGCACTTAGACTAACCATGTTCCGCATACTGCGATTTACCAAAATTCAATGCGAACAACATTGTCATCTCAGCTGTTGAGGAGAAAAATAATAGTTTACCTCAGGTAGTTCTCTCAGAACAGATTCCTCTGCTGCAGCTTTAGTTCTACGAAATCTTGATGGAGATGATGCAGACGCCCCTAAGCAAGAAATTTGAATAAATCTCATAATACCACCATGTTCTTTTGCAATCTGGATAATTTAGGGGACAAAGGATTCATCAAAATATTTATAACCAAAAGAAGAAACAGCAAACTCACAAATTAGACTTGCCATCTACAGAAGATTATAATAAGTACAAGAATGAACACATGAAAAGAATGAATTTTCAGAAACCCGCCATTGCAAATCTTTCAGACATAGAATGGTTCACTTCCTCGAAGCTATAGTTTCTAGTCTCATACTCTCGTCCTGTCAATCAGGAAACTTAGTAAGCATTTGATAATTTACAGAATCAAAGACTAAAAGGCTTCAACGGATAAAACTACATGAGATAAATATCTACCCAGAAGATTGATAACGACATTTGCCTTTGCCATCACAGCTTTTATTGTGTTTTCATCTCTTGGGTCAAATTTCATTGGTACAATCTGGGTAAGAGAAACATCAAAGGATCGAATGCCATACACTGGATTAGAATCAACAAATGCAACAAATAACTTTTGTGTCCAATGCACAACAACAAAATTTACCTGTCCTAAATCTCCCATCAACTTGAGATGACGAGGAGAATCCTCAGAACCCCGGAAAGGAACCAAGACCTGAGATCCCATTTTAGCTGAAAAATTTTTTTTTTTTAAAAAGGGTATAAGCATTCAAAGGAAAATAACTAACAAGTTCCCTAGACGAAAATTTAAAATTTTGCCAATACGATTGGATTTGGAGTTAAACAAAACCCACATAACAGCAAGTAGAAGCAGTAGTTGGGTAACAAAAAACTCACCAAGTTGTTGCACAACATAACGACCAAGGAACCCGGTAGCTCCAAACACAGTAGCTACAATGCCACTGGAAAACATTTAAAAAAAAAGTTAAAAAAATCAGAACAAAATTCCTAAATGAAATAGTGAAGAGAATTGAAGAAGAAGAAAAATACCTAACAGATGATCTTCCACCAGTGCCCTTGCGAATAATGTGGCCCATACGCCTTTCGTTGAGCGAAGTGGACTTGTATCTGGGATGATCAGCTCCATAATCTGAAATTTGAGAAAAAATAAAAAGAAATAAGGGATCTAAACCTAACTGGAAAAGAGAGAGAGAGAGAGGAAATGATGGAATTACAGTGATCGGAGAAAGGGTTAATCGATTTGAGAGATGAAATTGAAGCCCCGGGGCTCAGAGATTGGTGTCCTAACCTCCTTGCAATCGACTGCATCCTTCCTTCCTTTTCAGGGTACAAGACTCTGCGACTGTGTCTGAGTATGGAGCTGGAGATGGGGTTGCATTGCCTACTAAGTCGGGTTTGAGTCGGGTTTTTATTTGGGCCAACTTTACCACCCCTTTTTCTTAGTGTTTTTTTTTTTTTTACACCCATCGATTTCATTAATTATTTTATTTTTGCAGAAAATTCAAAGAATAAGCTAATACTTGATTTTATTTGCAAAATCTAAAGAAAATAGGATTCTTTTATTGAATTTAATGTTTGACTTAAATAATCCATTGTTATATATATTTCTTACTTGAATTTTAATATTATATGAATTGATTACAAAAATATAGTCAAGTTAAAGATTTTTTAAATAAAAAATAAAAATAATAATTTTTTTTTTGTTGCCTAACTGTTTGTCGAGTTGATGAGTAAAAGTGTCAAACTAGTTTATTAGAATATGAGCAGGATCAGGAGACATAAATTTTAACATAAATTTATTACCATTAAATTAGAGTAAAAACAATGGTTCAGATCTTTTCTTATGTAATCTCTCTCCTCACATTTAACTCATTTACTTAATTATCTAACGGAGAATTCTAACGGAAGGAAAAACAAATTTATATAGGCTGAGAACAAAGTTACTGGCCGCTAGAAAACAAAAAAAAAAAAAGTAGAATTTCCTTCTTTCTTCCTTGCGGGGAATCCAGCATATTGATAAAAAAAAAAAAAAAAACGAAGGTAGAATTGCATTACTTCACCTCACGGTCACTTTCAAGTTTTACTTCTGATCAATTTTTTCCGATTGACACCTTATTTATTTATATTTTCTACGCGATCCGTCTCTGTATTCTCTTTCTTATGCACTCGAATTTGAATGCGTCCATTTATATCTTCATTAACAACCCTTTTGACTATAACACAAGCATTTGTTCGTTGACTGGATTTTC
>JANLJB010031211.1:0-71670 GCA_026212285.1 Bursera cuneata
TCAAAGATTGAATCTAGACATCCACACACAACCAAACGACAGACAATTACAGGAGCCTCGACAAAAGATGACAAGCTCCAACATCAAAAATAAAATTCTAGAATACAATTTATCCAAATAGAGAGCTTAGATCTCCCATTTCTTCATCTCCATACCATCTGGAGGACTTCCTTCCACCTTCTTGGAACCAACTTCTTTCCAGTTCGTGGAGAGGACTGTCCCGTTTGACTCAACCTGTAACATAGATCACAAAAATTAGGTATTCAGTTCCCAAGAATATCTATCGTTAACCACTTTGTTAAATTTATGTTCTTATGCTGTAAACAGCAAATCCCTCATTATCCAGAAACCCTTTAAAAGATATCTCACAAGTATTGCACAAATTACTGTTTAGAACTATTTAAAAAAAAAAAACAAAAACAAAAACAAAAAATAGCTAGTGAAAGAGTCTTACAAAAGATTTTTTCATGGCTCTTCTTGTGTCCTCATCGGCATCAGCATAAATGTCCTGGAAAAACTTGTTCAAAGCTGCATCACCATCCAACTTTTCTTCTTTTTCCTGGAAGACAGGTGATCATATAATCAGCACTTGACCAAAATGCAATCCTATGAGGGAATCACTCAACATAAATATAAACACCAATTTCAAGCAATAAAATTACAGGCACACCTCTTTCTTGACTTGAGCTTCAAGCTTATCCCAATCTACTCTTTTCGGTTTTGAAGATGGATAAGTAGGTCTTTGAGCTCCAGTACCTGTAAAATCAGTAGCAAGGAAAAGCTTACTCAAAGGGTTAAAAGGAACTTTGATGAGGCTGAGCAGCTCAGAAGAGACAGTCTGAAACCACCACGGAAATGTTCAGGCACAGGCTTTTCATTACCATGTATACTCTTAAGGCCTGTCTGGGATTTGCTTTGTTGTGGGAAAATGTAGTGGAAAAGTGCGGATCAGCTTGTATCCGTATTGTTAGTAAAAGTTGTAGGTATTTGGTAAAATTAATTTTCAAAATTGATATGCTGTCTAAAAGTTATAAATATGTGTTTGATAAACTTGATTTTCAAAATTTCTTTTTCGATACAAATACTAAAATATAAATGACTTCATATAAAAAAAATATAATTATTAAATATTTAATGTAATTAAAATTATAATATTAAAAATAATTAAATTATTTTAGATATTTAAAATTTTAATATGGGTTTAGATTATGTTAAAAGGATATTTTTGGTATTTCATTAAAAAAAAGTTAGCTTCTAAAATCAGATTTTGAAAGGCTCTACCCCCAACCTACCTTTGTAATCTAATAGAAAAATAGATTCTTGGAGAAATGGTTCTAAAAATGTTTATCAAACACTAAAATTATTGTAGCTTCTCTGATAATCAACTTTTAACTGTTGGACAACAATCCCAAACTCACTCTTAGTCTAACACCCTAGGTTACCCACTTTATAAAACCTGAATCCGCGCAGTTAGTTGAGCATCAAAAATAGTTGCCCATCATTTCACCACTTACAATAAATCCAGAGGCCGTTTCACCATTAATTTAGTGTAACAACCAAAGACCAAAGGGGCACTTCATTTGGTTACAAACCCATACAAAGTTCAGGCAAGACCAATAAACCGTAACTAATAATGATCAGGTGAAGAAGCAGAGCAGAAGCATACACCATATGGAATGAAAATATAGAAGACAATAAAAAACTAAATGTTAGTTTGAAAATTTACATGTTTCATGAGATAATAACTAAAGCCTTTAAAAGATTCATTAATGTCTTATCACTACTGCAATTATCAACAAGAGCTCATTCTAATTTTCCTGACGACCAGTTAGGGATTTTAAAATATAATGACAGTTCTCCACAAGGATTTATATACTGAATGACTCCACTGAATAACTTGCAGGTCATTCAAGGAATCTTATTTTAAGCTTTACAAATATTTATTAAATGGACAAATAGATGTATGCAAATGTATTTATGCATGTACACGTGACAGAGACATGACCCACACAAAAGAAAACCTTAACATCCAGATCCAGCTGAATTTTGAAGCCAATGTAATATTACAAGAAGGTCAACCTACCAGATGGTACAATGGCGCTTGGTAGCACTGTGATCTCTTTGCTGAATTCAAGAGATGCCCACTGCACATTCTCAGCTTTTGCTAGACGAATTTCAACTTTGGTAGACAAGACATCATATCTGCACTTAGCAGGTATTATCTGTTTTGCAAAATACAAAACACCAAAAGTAAAATGAGGATCAAAGAGAATAAAGTCTAGGGAGCAACTGGTTTATACATGTAATTAAATTCTGGAGTTGTTTTCTAGACCCCCCTTTATGACCATGTACCGAAGTTAAATATGAATATTCTTGTGATTGTTTATAGAAACCAATAACTTATGCAATACCTTTCCAAATAAGCGAGGTTGAAAATGATATGCTTCTTCGCCAGGAACATCAATGTTGACACTTAACTGTGAGGCAACATTCAAAAATTAGGATATCCTGTCCATCTCTCTGTACCCATAAATATTAACTTTGAATACGCAAAAAAATTGAATAAGGAACTGCTGTGCATCATACTATTTGTTCACCGAAGTCAACAGCAACACTTTGCTTTGGAAGCCCCTTCGCAAAAATGGTCACAACCACTTCCTCAGGCTTCTGGTAAAATCCGTGCCTGTACAGATGTTGGTTACCAGATTAACAATATATTCCAACAGGGTGAAAGATTAATCAAATGCCGCTGTCTGTAGTGGCTGTTAGAGTTGTTAAATGGTAATTTTACTCCATTCTTATACCGATGTTGGGGTAAAAGTTGCATATATGTGTAGTTCTCCCCCATTAAAGTGAAATTCACTCCTAGAATTTGGATCAACCCTTGAAGTGAGCTTTCACCTGAGCATACATAAAATTGTGGCCAAAATCACAATGAACAGTCAAGAATTTTTTAAAAATATAATTCTCCCCCATAATTCTAGAGTGGAGAGTGTTGGCAGCCTAGTTTTTTTTTTTTTTTTCCTTTTTTTCTTCAAAATCAATTTTAATTTTTTTTCTTTTAAATATTTAGATTTTGATTTGGTAACATCTAAATTTTTTTTATTTGTACAGTGATCGTTTCCAAGGAAATTGCTCTTTTACCCTCCACCGTTAGTGTAGAATTTTGATGGAATCTATTAGATGGGCCTGGATGATAAAAAAGGTAAAAACTTGGAGGGTTGCAGTGATATAAATGTATAGTCGCTTTCTGCCTGATTATTAGGGGAAATGTTTGGGGTAGCTTTCTATAATCCAATTTTTAGATCTTATGTTTGTATCATATGCTCAGGAGACATTTTACCAAGGCTTTAAAGGGCAACTGTTTAATTTTTTTTTAACAAGCTTAGCATGTTAGATGTATATACACCAACTTATGGGGGAGTTTGTATTATAAAATAGTTGGTCAATTTGTAATATTTTCTGGTTAATATATCAACGTTGTCTCCTTACTCTAGAGAGATAAATCACCTTTAATCTCAATCTGTTTTATTTTCCTTCTCTTCCTTTTGCAGCTCTAACAATAGCATGGTGGAAGATTTAAAAATAAAATAAATAACCAATAGCATTAAGAACTACTGCACATTGACCCAAATTTTAAATATAATCTTAAAAAAATTGAAAACAGTGAGCAGATGCCAATGGCATCTCCATGTGCAGGATAAACAAATTTTAGCAGTGTCAAAATAAGCAAAAATTTTGCCACAAACCTGAACTTTGGCTTGGCTACTGGTACCACCGTATCCTGGTTCAAAGCTTCCATCACTGGCTCAACACTTTTTGTAGATATATCATCTGTTGGGGCATCTCCCAATATCTCCTTTTGCATATCACCAGTTTCCTCTGAAAAGACATTAATGGTTAACCTAAAATTTCTAAAATCTGATAATACTTGCGGATATTTCTTTCTCTTACTGAAGTTTCTACATTCGAAAAGAGGTCAATGAGATTCACTGCCGAGGAACAAACAGAAAAGAGAAAAGAGTCAACTACAAACCTGCAATGTGCTCATCACATTCTTTTATTAAGTTGGTAAATCTTGAATCTGCAGGTTCCAGGGTAGCACCTTTTTCTAAGGCTGTCTTAGCCGTCTCATATTCCTCAAGCTCCATGCATGCTTTGCTGCATGTAAAAATAACAGATACCGAAAATCAGTGGGAAAGTTTCAGTTGACAAAAATCACGACAGAACAAAATGTAATCACCAGTTCAATCAAGCACATAAATAACAACCAATTGGGGTCACAGTGCAAATTAAGGCATCCATCCGCCAATAAAAACGAACAAACACATTTATTCTACAACAACTACACCAAAATTACACCATAGTTGGCCTTGGCCCTCAAAAAATCGTTCTTCTCCCACATTTGACCTCAATAAAACCAAAGAAAACGCACTACCAATTGTCAACCAGTTTTCTAACAGATTTAAAAAAGAAAAAAAAAAAAAAGATCACACATTCAACATATTAATACACATGCTCCAAAAATTTGACTTGCCACGTTTTCAATTCTAAGTAGCACAATTAACGATAAATGTTATTATTTGTTGGCTCTCAAACTCTATGAGCGGTCTTTTTTTTTTTTCCCCTGATTTACAGGAAGCAAAGAAACATTACCATACATTGAATAATTATCACCAAAAAATTACGAAATTTTAAACAGATTAATCAATTGAATAATATTGTTTAAATGAATTTTATATCTAAGCACAATATAATCATATAAGATATGTTACTCACCCTTTACGCAAGTATGCTTTGGCCATTGAAGGCTCCAACTCAATAGCTTTGCTCGCATCCGCCACAGCCTCTGCACGTAGGGCAACGACAACCAAAAATTTCAAAATTCAAAATCAAATACATAAAAAATCGGAATCATTCGCAAAGTAAAGTAAGAAAGAGAGAGGTTACCAGTGAAATTGCTGAGTTTGAAGTTGACTTGAGCGCGGTCAGCGAGCAGCTCGGCGCTGTTAGGGTTAATATCGATGGCCTGCGTGTAGAGATCGTGGGCGAGCTGGAAGTGGTCGTCGATGAAGGCCTCCTTGGCTTTCTTTTCGAGATCGGTGGCCATTTGCTGAGAGTGCCGAAGAGTCCAGAAGCGGAATGGAAAGAAAGCGAGCAACTGTGAAGTGCTATAGAATATGATTGACTTGACTCCGTAACAAAAGATGAGAAGCTATGATATTTCTCCCTATTTAAAGATAATTCACTCGCGTACGAGTTTGTTAATTTACCTTTTTGCCCGCTAAAATTATACTCAAATATATTTTAATTTTTTTTAATTACACTTTCTTTCTCACTCTTTAATTTTTTTTAATTTAAAAAAATCAAAAAACTATTTAAATTATGAAAATCTGTTAATAAATAATATAGTATTAAAAATTTAGACTCATAACCACATCTAACAATTTGACAAATACTTATATTTTCTCTTCGATCTTCAACACTCAATAATTAATGGATATTTTTTTTTTTTGTTATCAGTGTTTGATAACTGACTTGTTCAGATAGAGTTATCGATTATGATCAATAAGAAAAAACTGTTTGGTTATAATTTTATCAAATATAGTCATAACATCTAACCTCTTTCAAGCAAATGATTTGATCGAAAGGTTAATTAATGACTTTATATTAAAGTTAAAATGATTTAGCAGTCAGTATTCAAATTTGAGGCAGAACACAACAATACTTGATGAGACTAAATTCTTTCAAAAATAAAATTCTAACAAAATAAATGTAAAAGGTATTATTGTAGATATACGTATAACCTAACTTTAATGTTGTTATACCTTGTGGTAGATATAGACCCTACCATTTTCCTTTCTTGTTTGTCTTGGGCAGAGAGCGTACGGTATTTAAAATCACTTTGCAGTGCTGAGTTGGTCTATGCCTCTATGGGTAAACCCCAAAAAAATTTTTTTGTCAACATAAACATCCCACTAAATGAAAATAAACACAAACCCCCCAAAACTATAACAAAAATTTATCTTTTGACCAGCATTGAATCTGCAACCAAAATATCTCTTATTATCTCCACTGAATCACTGCCACGTGGCCTGACATAAGTGAAGTTAAAATAGTTTTTGTCCGTGTCTCTCTCACTCGTCTCTTTGTGATACACAGTAATTTCTCTCTGTGATGTATTGATAGTCAGGAGTGGCACCAAGCGACAATGACTATGAATATTACGCAGGCTGATGCTTTTGTGCGAGCTGGTTTGTAATGGTCTCCCTGAAAAATTATTCATTGTGGCATTTTTTCAAACAATTCATGCTCTTGAATTCCTGAGCTTTTATCAGTTATCACTTATGCTCGTTGGACTTCCTATATATTTCATTATGAAATATTTGAATATTAAAGAATATTCAATGATCTAATTGCTAAAGAGCGTAATTTGTTGAAATTTTGTAAAATTGGTTGTGTAATGTGCTCTTTGTTCACTATTCCAAGTAATGGCCGCTTTTTAATTAGGGAGATTGGATGTGTCCAAGGAAGTGGCAGAGGAGAAATATGTAGGTGTCTTGCTTGCGGGAAAAACACTAGTTGTAATGGGATTTGGAAAGGTTGGGTCAGAAGTAGGTCGACTGGATGAGGGCCTTGGAATGTATGTGATTGCTCATGATCCATACTCCCCTGCTAACCATGCACATGCAATTGGTGTTGAGTTAGTGAGCTTTGATGAAGCCTTATCAACTACAAACTTTATCTTATCGCACATGCCTCTCATTCCTGCTACATTAAAGATGACGAGACTTTCTCTAAGATGAAAAAAGGAGTTCGAATTATCAATGTCGCTCGTGGTGTTGTTATTGATAAGGAAGCTTGGCTGATACGAGTGAGAGAGAACGCAGACACAAACCATTTCAACTTCAGTTATGGTCATGTCACGTGACAGCGGTTCAGTAGAGATAATAGGAGATATTTTGGTTGCAGATTCAAGGCTGATAAAAAGACAAATTTATCAATTTAACCGTTAAATGAGTTTAATTTCTGTTCTAGTTTTTTGGGTCCGTGTTTGTTTCCATTTAGTGGGATGTTTGTGTTAGACAAAAAAATTTGTTTGGGGTTGAGAGAAAATACCCCGTTGGTCTATGGGTCCACCGTTACTAACTCAAAAGAAGAAAGCACGAGAGGGCAAAACATGAATCATGAAGCTGCTAATTAAGCTTCGGTATTGTGTATAAGGGGAACCACTACCAACTTTACTTTCCGCTTTAATTAATCTAGACGAACAAGTTAAGAATCTTCGGATTTGATTCGCGTCTTTTTCATTATAGAAATTTCAAGAAAAGAATCGCCATGGTTGAAGCTGCAAGAAAATTTCCTTCTTGTTGCGAGAAAGATTCCATGATTATACTTGCCTTGCGCCGTTCCTGACTTGACGGTGTTTTTCACTAGTCAATTGTTAGCACCAAATCCTCTTCCACGAAAATTCCAATCGAAACAAGGTTTCCATTATTCCACAGGCCACCAATCATACCATTCAAAGTCAACACTACTACTAAATTCGTTTGACCAAAAAAATTACTTTGATAGTACTATGCAATTTTTTTTAATTTATTTGAATAATCTGATTTTTGTATAAAAATTTGAGTTAATTTTATTGAAAAATTATTTTACCCTAATATTAAGCGAAGAATAAGTTTCAATGAATCTTTAATGTCCTTTGTGACTCTTCTAAAAGGATTTAGTGAAGCCATTTGTTTTGTTTTCTTAATAACCTATTAACATATTTCATTAAACCATTTTCAACCATTTCTTATAATTTATTTTACAAATTTATTCTTCTCCATAAGGAAATGACTCATTTATAAAAATATTTTTAATAGTCTTTTAGATTTTTTTTGTAAATAATAATATTTTTTAAAATAATTATCCTAAATAACATATCCTTTTTAATTTCACTTATAACAATAATTATGAGTATATGGTAAGCCCCAAACACCTCAAGTTGTCACACAACTCTCTTATTGGGTATCCTATGTGTATATGATAAGGATGTCCATTTACAGGGAATTAGCAGGAAATTATTTTATTATAATTTAGGTTTGAGAGAAAATCAAAATTTTGATAGAGCACAACATGTGCTATAGAATTATGCAATAGAAGGGAGCAATATATATACCTAGAAAAATTATTGAAGTATTCTGTCATGGATAAAGACAATGAGTCGAGGATGAACTCTCTGGAGGATGGAAATATGGAGGAATTTCCACTAGATTTCCTTGTAGTTTCCTTGCTGAACGTAAAAGGTCAATCAACCAATGAGAACGTAAATTGTGACGCCACAAGTCTTTGCCGAGTAAAAAGTTGACGTGACATGAGCATTAGCAAAAACTTTTGACTAGTGATCCCTCGCAACGTGGCCGGTCGACTGCGAAGTGATTTTACCCAGAAGGAGACAAGAGCTCGAGCGTTAAGAGATTACTTGGTCACTTCGCAGTTCAAAACAAACACCTCCGTTTGAAGCAAATTACGAATTAGTAAAATAAAGATTTCTTATTTGCAACATAAAGTAGTATTCATTTGATAGTGTTGAATAAATATGAAAAAAATATAAGAAATAATACTATAGTTATTGATAGAGTAATTATTATTAACCATCTCTACTTTTTTTCATTCATATAATACTTTTACCATTTTTACCTTCGCTCATCTTTAAGTTTTGAAAAAATCTCTTCTTAAGTATTCCAATTAAAAATTTTGCTAGTTAACATTTATTAACCTTCGTATTTCAATAAATTTATCATTTTATCCTTACTAACATATATAAAAAAATAACTTAATTTTTAAAAGATAATATTAAATTAAATAACTAAATTATCTTTAACTTATATCAAAATTACTTTTTATAGACAATATTAACATATTTATTTTAAGGGTAATGATCATTTAACTTAATATTATCATTAAAAAATAGTTATTTTTTATTTATATTAGTAAGAGTAAAATGATAAAATTTATTAGAATATGGAGGTTAATAGATGTTAACTAATATAATTTTTGACTGAAGGACTTGGGAAGAGATTTTTTTAAAATTTAAAATGAGAGAAAATAAAAATGACAAAAGTTTCATACGAAGTGAAAAAAGAAAAAGATATGATCGGTCAATGATAATTACTCGTTATTTATACCTAAATTATAGTCATCCAAAGTAGTGTAGTCTTGGAACAGTATCTCAAACAAAAAAGTAGACTTAGAACAGTATTTATAAGATCGAGAGGTGAATCAACAGTGATTTAACAATAATCCTCTAAGGTTCAAGTTGGAATCAGTGAATTAAAATTCAAAAGAAAGACTCTTAACTGACAAATTAGAATCACAAAATTAAATTCAAAAGAGAGGCTATTAACTTAGAAAAAAAATTAAAAAAATAATTAAATAAGAAGAGAATGAATACCTGAAGTACGAGACACAGGGATAACCTTTTGAGAGATTTTCTCCAAGGACGATCTCCCTAAGCCAAGTAGCCGACGTCCTAATGTTGAGGGTTTGCCGTGGGGTGATGTTCACCATTGTAGGCCGGGGCAACCCACTGGTCCTGTTTTAGGGCAACCATAACAATAGTTTCCAAGAGCCCATATATCATTTGAACTATAAAGATATTTAAAAGATATATTAGGTGTAATATAACTAAGAAAAAATAATTCTATAATATTATAATGTCTTTTACAGGATGTTAGTGTAAAGATGTCAATGGGCTGTTCCAGCCAACATGGGCTGCTTCTTAACGGCCTCGGCCCGTTGACATCGATTTGAGAAACCTTATGCGCGCCTTTTATATTATACAAGATCTACTTCGCTCCACTTGAACGAAGCAATATCCTAAATTTTTTCATGTAAATAAGATATTTGAGTATTGATTAAACTGTCAGATGTTACAAAAGATTTCAGAATTATAATCTCAGCCTTTACGCGAATCTTGGGCATTGCAGATGATCAAATCCTCTTTCATGGCTAACTCAATTTGATCAACTTTTTGCGGTGTTCAGATATCAAGCTGGAGATGATATCAAAATCAGTCCCAAAGATTATAAGCAGAACTGAAATATCCAGACTTGAACAAATTTGCACGCAGATCATTTCATCATGCAACTCCAAGTCGTTCAAAGAAGGCGTATGCGTTCATAGCCCAATAATCAAGTTGGGTCTTCAAGATAATTTATACATTAAAAACAATTTGCTGTCACTGTATGCAAAACGCTTTGGAGTAGAAAATGCACGCCACTTCTTCGACGAAATGCCTCACAGAGACGTTGTATCCTGGACTGGGATGTTGTCTGCTTATGTTAAGAATGGAAACCACGAGGAAGCGCTGGAATTTTTCAATTCGATGCTGATTTCCGGTCAGTACTTCAATGAGTTTACGTTGTCGAGTGTTTTAAGATCGTGTTCTGCTCTGGGTGATTTTAACAATGGAGTTCTTATTCAGGCCTGTATTGTAAAAAGTGGTTTTGAATCAAATCCGGTTTTGGGAAGTGCTTTGATTGATTTGTATTCGAAGCTTGGTTTTATTGATGAAGCGAGTAAGTTATTTGCATATATGGAGAATGGTGATACTGTTTCTTGGACAACAATGATTTCCTCTTTTGTTCAAGCCCGGGAATGGAGTCAGGCTTTGAAGTTTTATATTCATATGATTGAGGCCGGTGTTTGCCCAAATGAAGTCACTTTTGTGAAGCTTTTAACTGCATCATATTTTCTTGGTTTGAATTATGGAAAATTGGTTCATGGGCAGATGATAATATGGGGAGTTGAGCTGAATTTGGTGTTGAAAACTGCCCTTGTTGATATGTATTCAAGATGCCAGAAGATGGAAGATGCGATCAAGGTCTCAAATTTGACTCCTGAATATGATGTGTTGTTATGGACTGCTATCATATATGGGTTCACTCATAACTTGAAAGTCAGAGAGGCTGTTGCTGCATTTCATCAGATGGAAGTCTATGGTGTTGCACCAAATAACTTCACATATTCTACCATTTTAAATGCTTGTTCGTCGATTCTATCTTTGGATTTGGGGAGGCAGATTCACTCACGAGCAATTATGGCAGGCTTGGAGGATGATATTTCAGTTGGAAATGCACTTGTTGATATGTACATGAAGTGTTCTGGGATAATAGAATATGGCTTGAGAGTGTTTAGAGGACTAAACTCACCAAATGTTATCTCCTGGACCTCTTTGATTGCTGGTTTTGTTGAACATGGTTTTCAGCGAGAAGCTTTTCAACTTTTCATGGAGATGCAGGCTTCAGAAGTGCGACCAAATTCCTTTACTCTCTCCAGCGTTCTCAAGGCCTACAGCACAGTAGAATCTATGAGTCAAATAACGAAGCTCCATGGTTATATAATCAAAACAAAAGCAGATTATGATATAGTAGTTGGGAATGCTCTAGTAGATGCTTATGCTGGTTTGGGGATGGCAGATGATGTATGGCATGTGATTAGCAGGATGAGTTGCAGGGATGCCACCACGTACACAAGTTTAGCCACAAGACTGAATCAGATGGGTAATCATGAAATGGCCTTGAATATTATAACTGACATGTACAATGACGATGTTAAGATGGATGCATTTAGCTTGGCTAGCTTCATATCTGCATCTGCTGGCTTGGGTAGATTGGAAACAGGGATGCAACTTCACTGTCTTTCCATGAAATCCGGCTTAGGTAGCTTGATTTCTGTTTCAAATAGCCTCATTGACTTGTACGGGAAATGTGGATGCTTACATGATGCGCACAGAGCTTTTAGGGAAATAATTGAGCCAGATGTCGTGTCATGGAATGGATTGATGTCTGGATTGGCATCAAATGGGTATATCTCCTCTGCTCTCTCAGCTTTTGATGATATGAGAATTGCCGGAGTCAGACCTGATTCTGTAACATTTTTGTTAGTGCTTTTCGCTTGCAGTCGAGGTGGATTGGCCGACTTGGGTCTTGATTATTTCCAGTCTATGACAAAAGCGCACGATTTAGTGCCACAATTTGATCACTATGTTCGTTTAGTTGACCTTCTTGGACGGGCCGGCAGGCTAGAGGATGCAATGGGAGTGATAGAAACTATGCCTTTTAGGCCAGATGCTCTGATCTACAAAACGTTGCTGGGTGCCTGCAAAATACATAAGAATGTAGCTCTTGGGGAAGATGTGGCAAGGCGAGGGCTTGAAGTTGACCCATCAGATCCAGCATTATATATGCTGCTCGCAAACTTGTATTATAACACTGGCCGGTCCGATTTAGCTGAGAATATTTGCCGGATGATGAGAGAAAGAGGGTTGGGGAATTCTGATGAAAGCCGGATGGAATATAGGAACAAGGTTCATCTCTTTGTCGCAGGAGATGATAAAAATGAGGCTCATGAAGAAAATAGATTCATCTTATCAGAGTGAGAAGTTAGCTGCTGCATTTGGCCTTCATCCGCAGAGGCTTAAGGTATAACACAGCATATGCTGGGTTTGATTAAACATTTCATATTTCATTCCGCGCGGTTTCATCTCTGCGTAACTGGTATTTTGAACACGATAAAAAGACTTTCCAATACCTTGTTGAGTCAGTGCCCAGCCAGAATTATGAATTTTTGCGTGACTGAAAAACAAGGGTATACGGCGAAAAGATTTTACATTGCTTCAGGACATGCTTCTAATAATCGAATAGTGTTGATTATAGTTGATGCTGGTACCATATCTCTCCACTTCCCAGTTTGGATCAGGCCATTTACATGGCAACAGTCGGAGGCAGAGAGGATAGAAGTGATGACTATCAAATCAGTCACTCTGGATGGCAAAGCTTATGATGTTTGATGAGGGTTTTGCCCCCTGCAGACTTCTAAAAAAATATTTGAACTCACCAGTCAACGCTTGCTTATGTTGCATTACTGGATGGCCGGTGCAAAGCAGCCAGCAGTTAAAAAACACAAAATTTTCCAAGCTTGTAAGTCAATTCATTACCACATGCATATAGTTACTCTTTTTGGATCTCTGCAATGAAAAAGAAGCTGCTTCCTCAATATACATCTGATTTCCAAATCAAGCCATTGCACTAAAAGACTCTTGGCACTATGGGAAAGGATTTGTATAAATATGAATGACTGAACACCGGGTAATTTTTCCAGCTGCTTTGATGTTATAGTTTCAGGGTTGTGGAGAAGTGGCACAGATGTAGTCTTAAGCGTAGAGGAGGATGTGTAGTCCAGTTCCATATGAAATTTCCTGTTCTGGTGCTGGAACATGTATCAGGGCGTGGATCAACTTTGTTGGAGGTGAAACAGAAGTCGAATATCAACTTTTACGTGATTACTTTCATTGTTTTTGCAAAATATTTAATATGAATTTCAGAAAAAATCAAAATCTATATTTACAAATTTTTGAGGAAATGAACGTTGATCAGTCAAAAATTGGTGCACCTTCTATTTTAGCCAGTAGCCACATTCTAATTTCAATAAGGAAAATGCCAGACGGATTGTTAATATAATTTCTACAGAAATGAACAAATGATAATAGGAAAATAGCAAAGATCTTGTAACATTTGTTCATCTCAAATATTATTAACCGGATGGTTCAAGCCTTTGTCTTATAAATCAAACTATTAAACCTAAAAACAGGCGAGATGCAAAGTAACAATCAAGAAAAAGAGAATCTGTAACAAAATAAAAGACAGATTCAACAATGGAACTCAACATTACTCTGGATAAGTGACACTAGCATACTACTCCTTTTGCTGTGACTCACCAGAGGTGACTGCAGGAGCATCCTTTTTGGTAGCAGCATCCAGTGTCTTGTAGAATTCCTCAGGGAGAGGACCAGGTCGGTGCAGTGGAACATGCTTGGGAACTGGTGCATCATTCTCAATAACTTCAACTTCATAGTCATCAGGAACACCCCAAGGATCCCACTCTATAATTCAAAAGAGCAATGTCATTCACTATTACTAACAAAATCAGATCTCTTTCCATGAATTAAATGAAGCAAAAACTGGTAATATGACTTTAACATACAGGACATTTTAACTGAATTTGAGAATAGTTTGACAATTGATCTCATATTTCAATCACTAAGGGAAAAAAATTCAAAACAACTGCCAGGCAAATAGATCCCTAATTCGTTAGTCACATGCGTAATTATAGAAGAAAATGGAAGACATTAGTCTCAAGCCTAAAAGCTAAAACATGTGAACACTATGATCTAAGAAGTAGAAGGTGCCAAGTTAGATGGTGTATGTGATTACCAACATTTTCTATAATTATAAAGGCAAAGAAAGTTAGGGTGCTTGCACAAGAAAAACTATAGCACTTGCTTAAGTTTTGGCCGGAATTGAGCTATTTCTGAATTATTGTAGTGCTTGGAAGAACCACATAGATCAAACAAAGAACTAATGCAACTAAGAGGTGTAAAATCTCTTAAGGAAAATTATTTTGAAAGCTATGATCAAACAGAAATAGTCCAATATGAGCAGAGAAAAAATGTCTTCATAGGTAACGGTCATGACATGTAAAGAGTTTCCTAGCTTCCAAATTGCAAACAAAACTCAAATGCAATTCCTATAAATATTCAACTCAAACCAACACGATACAGCCATGTCAATGTGTTAATGCTAGTCTAGTCAGATAGTCCAATACGTACCAGTAACCAGCAGCTCGAAGCCTTTAGAACAGATACTAAATAACCAGATACTACCCTGGGTTTTCCTTGACATGATACAGACAGGACCCAAAATAGACTAGGAAGATATGAAACTTCAAAAAAATGAGAAGCAACCAAAAGTATAGAGGACTCTTTTACCTATCCTTTTGAACTTCCCATCATAATTTCAAAAAGAATCAAACATATTTTATCATTAACAAGCATTTTGCCACCTGCATTACTCATAAAAGCTATCAAAACTAATGCCTTAATAACAAAAAACTCTTCTTTTAACAGTTGGACTAAACAGAGTCTTAGGATTTCCAAGTTCGCACAGCGCCGAAATTCTTCATTACATCACAAGACAGCCCATTTTAAACAATCTTTTAACGTGAAGCCCAACAAAAGAGTAAATTTCCTGTTAAAATCTCTAACTTTCATATCACATTACAATTTTTCATCAGAAGAACCGAAAAGCTAATAAATAAACCCCATTTCCCCTAATAAAATTGAATTCAATAAGAGATAGAATATTAAAAACAGAAAGGTGAATGTACGAACCAATCATTTTGGCGATGAGCTTGAGCTCGTCCTGAGCTTCCTCGATGAGCTCCTCGACCTGGCCACATCCGAGCCGTTTCTCGATCACTTCCCAGTCTTCTTCCTCTTGACAGACCTTAAGACGCTGTCTTGTGAAGCTCTCCACCGCCTTACGGTATCCCTCATCTTGCGGAACGGCCTGGATCTCCTTTAGGGTTTTGTTGTAGAGATTGATCAGAACCTCCCTCGCGTTGGGGACCACGTCCAGTCCCACGATCCCTGTCGTTTGTTTCACCTTGGCCATCAATGGCCGTCCGATCACGCGCAGGAACATCTTTCACACTTCTTCCTTCGCCTTCCCCTTCTCAGGTGCTGTATTTTGGGTTTGCTTACTGTATATCTACGCGGGTCGAAACGACGACTTGCACTCCGGCGTCGTTTAGAAGTGAGGTGATTATGATAGCCCAAAAGGGCCTGATGGGCCTCACAGATATTTAGCCCATATCATTGGGCTTCGCTACAAAAGTAAACTCAAAGAATTTGGTGCCTCGGGCCAACCATGTAACTGTTCATAGTGGTGCCTCCAGCTTTTTATACTTCATACGTAGAGAATTCTGAGGAGTGTGAGACAACTCTCTCTAAGAAACCTAGCAAAATAGTCTTGCAACTTTGGGGGCAGGGTACCTCCTCACAAAGGATGTTGCAATGACCTGTTCTGGGTAACTATTAATATTGGTCTTCACAACATTGAAAGATCGTGTATGGGGGCTAACGTCCATCCGACGCCGAAAGCTTAAGAAAATTAGAAACTTGATGATAGGGAAGTCAGCGACCAAAGCCTGAGCGAATGGCTACCATTACTATAATAGTCTTGAGGTTAAAAAATTCTTTATCGATTAAGTTTTGAAACTTATAAAATAGAATAAATTCACCCTTTATCTCCAATTAATTGTCAAAGATCTATAGTCTAAATATGTTGCTAACATAAAAACAAGAATGTTGATTTTATTTCATTGTTAATAGAACCTTAAAAATTTTATTCTAACATGTGCTCACATACATGAAATAAATTTTCAATGTGACCCATTGATATAATTAGCAAATGTTACTAAAAAAGCATATGGTTGCCTTGTCCCATAATTGCTCGTATGAACTTTGAATACTATCATACTTTTGTTAGCAAAAGAGGTGGCCTTGTGGGCACCATCTTCTAGAGTTACTAGGCAGTTATGAGAGTCTAATATTAACTCATGAGATCAAAACAATGGACTTGCCGCCTTGCCGGTTTGGTAAGAACAAGCCAGTTTTGAAGTAACAAGTTCTATGACAATTCAGTATAGAAGCAAGCGGCTAGCTCCTGTATTGCAATACCCCACGTTCAACTTACACAAAAAGGAGCTCTTTCATTATTTATAGCGCATAAATGACCTTAAATAATCAAATTGAAGTACAAAACATGCATTATTATTATAAATCGTGCCACCTCTATAACGAAACACGAATTCAAATTCTAGATACAAGATAATTAATCCACCACGCGATACAAAAACTTTCTTTTTTGATTGTTGCACCTATCCTGTAGAGTCTCTTTAATGAAGGATTTAAGAATTAATGCTACAAAGATAGAGATAACTATAAGCTGCCTGCATCACGTTTCTGGAATGCTCAATTAAATACCCAAATAAGATAAGATAGCTTAACCAACTTGTATTCCAAGTTTACATCATGGGATTCTCTAATAGCTCACCGATGATTACATCTTCTGGAATGCTCGACTCAGTATTCTAATTAACAGCTGACTTTATTTCTCTACTTGTCTCTTCGAAATAAGATAGCAGCAATGCGTTAGCAGCTAATTTTAATATAGGAATAAAATAGTTAAGTTTGACCAAGTCTTTATATCAAAGATTGAAAAATATTTGACCTCAGAGGCCACTAGGCCCGATTGAGGGTTGAGTCAAAGAATCCACTGTGTGAACAGATCACAAAAAGGGATCTCGTGATCAGGATCAAGCCTCAACTAAAGCCTCTCTTTACCGACGACAGTAATTAATGATTGACAGAGTTGACGCTATTGAGATTACATAATTATTTACAAGTTGTAATAGTAATTATCTATTTTTTAAATTTTGTTTATGAATTCGATACTTTTGTATCGATGGCATAGGATACTGATACAGTGATATTAGAGTAACTCTTTGAAACCAAAAATGTCATAAAAGCCAAAACTGTCCGTGGTGTAAGAGAATATTAAGGTAGCTTTGCAGGGACAACACGATAATTTCAAAAGGGAAAAGTAAGTTCTTGATTAATTAAGTTAACAATTATTGTTCATGATAACGAGTACTGTTGCTTTTGCCAATTATTACCAAGTAAAAGCGAGCAATAACAAGCTGGTTATTTCCCAAGGAGCAGATACAGATCGCTACTGGTCACCTTCTAAAAACTGCCTTACATGGACAATCCAAATTGAAAGTCAATTTAACTCAGGTTGCCTCTCCACCCATGTCCCATGATGATCAAATCAAAGAAGCTTTAACATGCAATCACATAACCTTGTATGTATGATCAATGTAAAAAATTAGAAAAGAAAACTGAGTTTCCTGTTTCTCAACCTAAATTAAAATATAAAAAGAAAAGGGACTCGAAGCCCAGCTCCGGCGACTGGCAGCCACCGCCTGCGGCGGGAACTTGGCTGTCCCTTTATCCTCCTATACTATTGCTAGTACTAGCTAGTAGCATCAAACCCTTTGAATAGGTCTTCATTCATTGCGGCTGCTAAGTTTGGAATCAAAAGCTCGTCGTCATCATCAAGCTCTTCCATTAGCATCTCACTGTCCATGTCATCAGCTCCTTCAAGTTGACTATTTTCAACAGTACTGTTCTTCTCTTCTTCAGGGGTTGGAGAGAGGCTGGTGGACGAAAGAGGGGAGGAGCAGGAAGCTTTGGCGACGGTTAGCGGCGTAGAGGTAGAGTTATCTTTACTCGGAGGATTTTGACCTCTGGAGAATTTGTTTCGGCTGCTACCAGCAAGCGAGTTTCTGTGAGTTGGACGAGGATGCGTGTGGTCTCCTGTGTAGCTGACGATGAATATATCAGGATCAGTGTTGCTGCGTTCGACTTGTTTTCTTGCTGCACACCCTTTTGAGCTGCTGCACCTGTAGTAGTTTCTGCAGTAATTAAAAAACATAGACAACTGAATAAAAATATGTAATCAGCTAATCAACATTTCAACAAATTCAGATTCGGAGAATTAAAAAAAGCTAGAGAGAACAAGATGGGTGAAAGGAGCAGAAAAAGGAGAGACCTCGGATATGGTGAGCCTTTGATCGGTTTCTGCCCGTACTTACGCCAAGCCCACAAATCAGATGAGAGATTCTCTGCCGTGACATGGCAAACCATTCTCTTTTGCGGGGTCTTCCTGTTGATCAATGATCAGTGAAATGGACGATTCTAGACACTTGTGATAATTAAGAACAATAAAAAAAAAAAAAAACTTTGCTACCTCTTTCTAGATCGAGGTGCCTGAGATTGCATGGGCCGCAGACAATTACTGGTCCCAGGCTGCCGCTGCTGCTGTTGTTGTAATTGTAAATCTTGGTGTACACGCTGCGGCTGTTGCTGTACATGTCGTGATCGTTGGCTTTTGGGCTCTCCAAAGACAAAAATAGGAGAGCTGCTGGTGGGGGTTAGTGGGGAATCGGTGCTTGTGCTTATGCTTGTGGTTAGTTGTTGGCTGGTCAATCCTCCAAGAGCACAACTGGAGGAAGAGGAGCTGCTTACAATGATGTCGTTATGACCAATGTTGGTGGGGAAAAAAGGCTTGTAAGAATCTTGCAATTCGTCAAGCCCATTCCTCCTCTCCTGTAGAAGATTTGGAAAAGAAAATGGGTCTTCCTCCTCTTCAAATTTCAATGAAGACAAGAACGACAAAGGATTGCTATTGTTCTCTGCATCGGTTGTGATAGTGATCTCTTGGGCATATTTTGAACTGCTGGTGGTGACATCAATGGCTGATGAGGAGCAACTCCTCACCACAGCATGCAGATCCCAGTTCTCAGCCGTCTCAGCCATTTTATCACAGA
Source organism: Bursera cuneata (assembly GCA_026212285.1). Classification (NCBI taxonomy): domain Eukaryota; kingdom Viridiplantae; phylum Streptophyta; class Magnoliopsida; order Sapindales; family Burseraceae; genus Bursera; species Bursera cuneata. The sequence continues at coordinate 19,282 of JANLJB010031211.1, forward strand.
AATCTACCTAGAAACTATCAACAAAACAATCTCCCCGAGCTTCAACCGCAACTGGGGCAAAGAGATGAGAGAGGTAGAGCTACAAGAGGCATAACACAAACAAAAGGACGGCGCTGACTTTTTGGTTGAGAAAAGAAATAATAGACCAGAGATTTCAGACAGGGTAAGAAGAGAGAGACGAATTGGTTGGTGGTGCACTGACTTGGAAATTGTTAATTATTTATACATGAAGCAAACAAGTAGTGTATTCACATATTGTAAAGGCCAATTAAGACTTTGATTTTTTTTATTTATTTTTTATTTTTTTATGTGGGTCTCATGAGTTTCTCTCTCCATAGAGAAACCAAACTTTTGCTTTTTCATTGACTTTGTGACATTGTCAAAGGGGGGGCCAAGCGTAACTAAGATGGTTCCCAACGCTGACTCCAAAAACTACACTCTGCTTTATTGTTCTCGAAATTTGGTTGGAGATTGCATCCGAGTTCGTGGATGACAGATGTGCTACGCGCTTTTCGCGAAGTTGTTAGTTCGCTCTGTGCAGGCAGTAGCGCAGAGCTTGCTCTGTTTCCCTGCCATGGCATGTTTTACAACTGGTCTACATTCCATTTTAATGAGCTTCGGTAAGGGTAGGCTATCGCTATATGGTGGCCCCGATGAAGGATGGAAGCTGGAGAGGCTTGAGGCTTGCCACTATACGATGGAGATTAGCCAATTCCACTCTATTATTAATCCAAAATCTAAAACGGTAATAATAAGTAACAGAATGAATGACTGAATTGTATAATTTTAGCTATTAAGATTAATTTTAACAGAAAATTTTGGCCTTCAGTTGTTCTACTTGTGGTCGACTAATCGAAGCTTTCGAGGGATTCATGTGCATTAATATGACGCACCCTAATGAGGCGGGAGGCTTGCCATTTGCCAATATAGGATGAAGATTAGTCGATTCCACTCAGTCCATTTGCACAATACACACTCCCGATATATATATTTTACGAATAAATTTTGTTTCTTAGTTGTAGTATCTGTAGTCACCCAATTCGAGCTTATGCACTATCAGAAAAAAAATTGTCTTTTAACTGTTGTCTATGCGGTTAGTTAATCGAAGCTTAGACGCGGATTGTGTGGCATATTTTCTCAATTTAATATATCGTTTCTATATTGTAATAATAATACATAATATTAACAAAAATCAAACGTACCATCTTGCATAAAGTTGTGCATAAACTATTGTGAATTATATATAATTTTTTTAGTTTCAATATTTTTTATTTTACTATGAAATTTATTCTCCTGGATCATACAACTATGACCATTTAATTATTTTATAGACTTCACAATTTATCATGAAAATGCAGAAGCAAAGAAGACGATGGCTCGAAATTTAAGGAATTTTTTTTTATCTGATGTCTAAATTTGATTGATTCTCAAACTTGAAATATTTTGAGTATTTTCTGTTTTAGACTTAAAGAGTTATTTTTAAATAAATATATCTAAATAAAAAAAGTAATATTTTATAGTTTTTATCTCAACGAGAAAATATTTGAATAAATTTTNNNTTTTTTTTTTTCCCAAAATGCTCTTTCTAATTTTTACTATTTCTTATTTTGTAAATACCTTATATTCATCAGTTATGTTTTTAATTGCACTTTTTTTTTTCATAACATTTGTAAGAAACATTAATTAATAATATACCTTTTTTTGGCTCAACAATCATTTTGATATTAATTTGGTCACATCGATTATTTGTATATTTTTATATAATTATAAAATATACAATATATATAATAATAAATAAGAGCATCTATATCAAATTGTTAGTTTTCAAATATTTGCTGTTAATAAAAACAAACAACTTAACACTTATTATTATATGTTAAAAAATAAAAAATGAACATATTACTAAAATATCTGTATTCATATTCATTCAGATTTTTGACAATAAAAAAAAAAAAAAAGTCTCAGAAGATTAAGCTTTTGTTAATCTTTCAAAAAAATTAAAATAAAAAAGATTCTACCATGAGATAGAATGAGATTGAGGAAATCTTTTAAAGGATGATGAAAAAAGGTGTTAAGAATCTCAATTTAATTGTATTTATAATTACAATTGAAGGTAGACTTTATGTTAATTCTAGAAGCCAAGTACATTAAATAGGTAGACAATTAGTAATAGTACTCATCATTAATAATCTTCATTTGTCATAATTACTTTGTAAAAATGTTTTAAAAATATTTATCATTTTAACTCAAATTTTATAAAAAAGAAAGTATCATATTTTCAAATTAACTATGTTTATAATTCCAATTTAACAATATAAATAGACTCATTAAAATGGACACACATAATCGAAGGAAAAACAACCACCCACACAAACAATGCAAAAATTGGTTAGTACAATGGAAGATAAGAATATGAGTTGGATCTCACTGGGACAGTCAATTTCATTAATTTTTAATTTTAATTTTTTAAAAAAATTTTCCTCTGCGATGAATATGCACGCGCCGTTTTGGAGCGTGAGGTTCTTCAGTACTGAAGTAGCCGTGATACGCTGCTCTGCAGCTGCACAAACTTTATATGAACTCACTGTCCCCACCGTCTGTGTGCGCGTCTGAAATGGAAGGTACAACTTTGAGTGGTGTCCACAGCCCCAAATTTATTAGAAACAGCCTTACATTTTTAATGAAATATACCCTTATTAACATTAAATATTAACAACAATATTTTTTTAAAAAAATGTTATTATATATTTATATAAGAAAAAAACTAATTTTTTATGTCTATATTAAAGAATATATATTATAATTTTATATTTTTTTATAAAAAATTTAAAAATAATAATTTTTATTAATATTTTAAAATATAGAATAGATATATTTTATATATTTTTATATTATATATAATAAAATCTCTGGAATAAATAATATGTTTCTTAAAATATCAAGACATGCATGCCCTTATAAGATTTTTTTTAAATGTAATATTAAAATATACTTATGACAAAATAAGAAATAAATATGTTTGAAATAACTAGCAAAATTCGTAGAGTTTTCGAAGTTACTAATTCTATTTTTAAAATCATTTCTCACAAAAGTTTTTTTTGTTCTAAAAAAATGTTACTTTTTTCTAAGATTTTATTATATAACATTAGAATAAACAAAATATATTCATTCACTCTTTTAAAATGTTAATAAAAGTTATTAATTTTAAATTATGTATGAAAAATATAAAACTATAATATATATATTTCTTAATATTACATATTCTTTAATATAAATATAAAAAAATAATATTTTCTTATATAAATAAATAATAATATATTTTAAAAGTTGATTTGTTAATATTTAATATTAATTATTAGACATATAATGATATATTTATCTATTAAAAAGTTTATTCTATATAATAAAGTTAGTTTTGGTATTTTATTATTTTTAATTGATCAAATTACTTTGACTTTAATTGTAGGGAAAGTTTTTCAAATATTTGTAAATTATGGGAGCTAAATAATTCTTAGTGAACCTAAGAAGTGTTAAATTTATTTATCATAAGAATAAATTTGATATTTTAATGGACAAAAAATATAGAAGAAAGTTTTATAATGATTTTAGGGGGCTATTGTGTCTTACCACAAGGGGTCCATAATCTTTTCCGTTCCCCTAAAATCCATTCAAAGCATCTCTCTTTCTCTCAAATTTAATGCAGATTTATCCAAAAAGCAAATAAAAAATTCTAAGAAATAAATTAAAAAAATAAAATTTCAATGCAAAAACTTTAAGCTGTCCTTTGGCACGCTACGGTTTACACGCTCGGGAGTAAGGGCTTCACGGGGTTGTACCTTGTGGGAGCAGGCAGCAAATCGTGACCGCAGATCAGACGACGTGGCGGCTGCAAGTCTCTGTTAGGTGAGCCCCACAGACTCCGTGCGAAGGGACATAGAGGGCAAAATGTACAATCTATATCTACATGTGTTAATCGCGATATATGCCATCTTTTAGTGAAGGATCTTGAACCATTTAACATGGGCTTGTTCTTATCGATGACTCTTACGTGGGAATCTTTGCATTTTTAACGGTAAGGATTCGATTGTAGTGTACGAGTCAATAGTAACTAAATTTTCCCTATTCATAATTAAATTGCAGAGGTTTGATAATAGGATAATATCAAATGGTACCCTTATATTTTGATCTAATCTCAGACAGAAAATAAATTTTCACTTTCATCAACTAAACCCCTAAGATTTGTTTTTTAATCAACTGTTAATTTTAACCCTTAAAAATATATATTTACCCATTTTGAAATTTTTTTCTTAATTTTAAAAAATCTTAAAAAATAAAAATCCAAAAAGTAGAAATTTGTTTATTATGGGAGTATAATTTATTTATTTTTTATTTATTTTTTTTTGTATTAAAATTAAGGAAATAAATTTTAATATGGGTAAATATGTATTGTTTAGGGTTAAAATTAACATTTGATTAAAAAAAGCAAATCTCATGGGTCTAATTAATGAAAATGGTAATATAATTTATACTTAATATTAGGTCAAAACACAAAGATATTATTTAATATTGTCCCATTTGATAATTATAACAAAATTATTATTATTAGAAGGTTATTGCAATTATATTTGTGGTTAACTTGTAGTTACAAAGATTACTTTAAAGTTGAAAGTATAAATGGGTTAACTTTACTAATTATCCTCATATTTTATCTAATATCAAGTTAAAACGTGTTTTAAAAAGTAAAAACTCATCAATATTTTTTTTGTTATTTTAAAGAAAAAAACTAAAATTAAGGAAGTGATTTGAAAACAATCGCACTTTAAACAAATTTATTTGTCACAATCACAACTAAACATAGAGAAATTATTAAGTCTTTTTTACTATCAAATATTACAGATAGACGACTCAAGAGTCCAAAAAAAAGGCTCAACATTAGGGCCAAAAGAAAAAAAAAAATGTGTTGATTTATTGGTATGTTACTTTGTAGTTTTGGTTATAACATCGAAACCCTTATGACATACTGCCATTGATATTCATATCTCAATCATTCTCCTATTAAATGAGCTGTGGTCGAAAGGAGAAATTATAATTAGGTTGGTGTTGGTGTTGGAACAGAAAAAAGATAATAGAAATCTTAGCATGGGCCAGCTGAATTCCCAAACTTTATCTAAAGTTACAGAAAAATGATTAAGGTGGAATCCATTAAGCAAGAGGTAAACACACGATTATGTGCAATGTAATTAACTGCATGCAATTGCTCTTCTAGAAACAAGAAGGGGGGATATCCCGTGCGTAATGATATTCTTTTGCTCTACCTTTCCTTTGACAAAAAGAAAGAAGAACAAGAAGAAAAAGAAAGAAACAATTATGATCTATTGAAGATGACAGAAGGTTCGATCGTCTACAAAAAAGTGAACACTAAATTGCAACAAAGATACTTTTGATTTCCTTCAAACTCACGATTATCTGAGAGATGCCACGAAGGACAATTGGAATATGTATTAAATAACTAGAAAAATGTAGATTTTGCATGGAATTCTTTAAAGAAGCTAGCTAGCTAGCAGACTCACAATTAAAGAGTGATAAATATATATATAAATTTGGGACCGCCACTAGAATATATGATGCAAATATTCGATCGAGAGGTCCAAAGCAATTAGAACTTTTAGTTGTGGAGGAATGAGATCTGTCGATATGTATACTTCTTTTTATATATCTTTTGTTCTTTTTGCTTGGTTATGTATAAGGAAAAAAAAATCTACATGGGAAACGTATCATGAATCCTTTGCAAATTTATTCGCTCGATCGGGCTAATGAGTTTGCGGCTAAAAATGAATAGAAAATCGAAGTTAAAAGAATGGTTTTAATTTAGTGTATTGGAATTGACATATTTATCGATAATGGGTCAGTTTGATTGTTCGAGCTTGTATGCAACCCGTCCAAAGTGAACTAGTTGCAAATCTCTTGTCTCGCTAATGATCTAATTGTCAAGATTAGGTCATGATTGCCATGAAGAAGACCATATTCATTGACTATATCTAGACTTTTTGACATGTTCATCAATTGCATAATTAAGTTATGTATATATATAGAAGGAGAGATTCGATGTATCTCAATTCCTTTTATATATGCAACAACACTAGAAAGATGGACAATACAAGTGATTTGATTGTTGTAATTATAATGAGACGATGGAATTTTTGGTGAAATATCAGGTGGGTTAGGCTCAGGCAACTTGTGAAAGAGAGATCAAGATGGAGATCGATGGGGAGAGTGCGGGCCTGGGAAGGGTATTGGGTTCGGCAATGGAGATGTCAATTGATCATAATGATGTGTGACATACATACAATTACTTTTGTACTCACCATAAAAGCAAATTAAGATGAGAGATATGAACCCCCACTAGCTTTTTTTGGCTTCTTTCGATCGATCGACCAACCTATTATGATTACTATGTCCCCTCTATAACTCTATTTGTTGAGAAAGAGATCACTGCCTACCACTTTCTAGTGTGGGGGAGAGCAGGTAGTGCTGCATGTATGTGTATATAGAGGCCAAGGCACATCACCAAGGTGTCATCTCCAGTACAATTTGTCACATGACAAAGAACAAGAAAGCAGAGAAAACGATTTGCAAATAAAGCAACTAGTTAATTGGACGCTTAGTTGGATATTTGGATTAAATAAGAAAGATTAAAATGGATATCATTAGCACACAAACAGTAAAAGGATAAATCATGAAAGTCAAAGTTTTACATTTTTAGTGCTCCATGTTTGGAGAGCATTGAGAATAATACACATATAATGTTATAATTAAGTTATGTATTTGTTTCCATGAAAAGATTGAAGATTTTCAGAAATTTGAATTCTTATTAAGATAAATTTTCCACGAAACCAAGATTTGCCACTAAAATCTTACAATCTATTAATGAACAAATGGATGTATACATGATAGATAACTGGATGAAGCTGGGCAACAAAATCCTGCACTTAAAAGAAAAACAATGCATGTACCTGAAAAGATCTTTCGATATATATATATATATATTTTTTAATGAAAAAGTGGAATTCAATTCAAGTGAACTCCGTACCCGGACTTCAGATGTATGGAAACCTGGTGAAAGGCTTTTATTATGTTGATGGATCCTTGACTAGGTGTTATTGTTGGCTTTCCATTTAAGTACACATCGATGGTGCTGAGACTATGATAAAAGTAAAGAGTCCTGATCGGAAATTGGTGCAACTCTTTAATTGATGTATCTCTGTTGTTTGAATTTCAGGTTATTACTAACAGTAACTTATATTGGCAAAACTTTCTAATGTTTCATATTTGATCTATAGGGTTAAATTTTTTAACTGTTATATATCTCCAGTTCAATATTTGAGAGATTGGAAGATGATGAAGATCCAATTTTTTTCTTGTTTTGTTTCGGTGTAGCTTTCAAAAGCCCTTTTGTAAGAATTCAGAAACCATTCCTCTACAAAATTGAGCTTAATTTCAAGCGCACTGTAGGCTGGGTGAATCCACTTGAAGACATGCAATTTCTAACAAAGAGTTGTTAGCCCTACTTATATATATTCTCAGGCCTTATATCCACTCAGTAGAATGTATATATATTAGTTAAGCGTTCGATGTTAGGTGATTTGCATTCGCCCTCCAGTGCTTCTTTTCAATCAGTTACGTTACGTTTGAGTCTCTTGTAAATTATCACATCTTCCAGTGATTTCCTGATTCATCAAAAATATTAATATGTATAGAGCAGAAATAAAACCTAATTAGGTTTAATGAAGTTCTTCAACCTTATGTTTTTGCATGTATTAAGAGGACTAAATTACTCAGGAAAACTCATATAAGAAGAGGATTCTAATTCCTCTTTTGTTAAGTTCATAACTGATTTTCGACCAATTAAGATTCTCGCTTTCGACCATGTAATTAATTATTTAAGTTAATTAAGATTTTTTTTTTTTAAGTTTCTCGAAATATATAATTGAACAATTAGGAGTTTTAATTATATTAGAATTTCCTAGTTCAAGTCAATCTACAACTTTACAAAGTAGATCTTTTGGGTAAAATTAAGCAATTATTTTCCTCGCATGAGAATTGTATTAGCTTTTTGCGGGAGCAAATTGGCAGAACTTACAAACTCAAACTGTGAAGATCAAGATGGAGTTTCCTGCTGATATCGTCTGCGAAATCCTTCTGAAGTTGCCCGCAAAATCACTTTTGCGTCTCCGTTGCGTCTCCAAGATGTGGTGCAACATCATTGACAGCGTTTCTTTCGCCACCATCCACCATTCATCATCTTCTTCCGCTGCTGACATCCTGCCTGTAACCCTTCAGGCGGCTGTCAAGAAGTTGCATTCAATTGCATACGATGATGATATCATGAGAATAAGCAAAAATCCAATCCTAGACTTGTCAGAGGAAGCAAAAGACTACGTTGTCTGCCATGTTGCTTATGGCTTGATATGCTTACAAAATCTACATCATGCACGTGAAGCCTTTTTATACAATCCTCTAAGAAGAGAAGTTTTGAGGCTACCAAAGATATCAACCGCAGGGTGGTCCTATGTACGCATGACTTGGTGTGGAATGGGATTTGATTGTACAACAAATGCTTATAAAATTGTTCGAGTGTTGCTTGTAGGAAGAAGCTTCGAATTGGCAACTGAAGTTTACACCTTGGGCACTGAGTCATGGCGGACAGTCTCCTCCGTCCCCTCTTGTTCTCTAAGCAAGACGGGAGTGAGTGCTTATGGGGACATGCACTGGAGCGTGAATGACTTCCACTGTTACAAAAACAGCTTTAGATCAATTGTAACTTTCGACTTCAAAAGAGAGGAATTCAAGCGGACTTGTACTCCCAACTTTGGGGACGAGACTTGTTTAGCATTGATATTGATTAATCTAAGGGGGTGTTTGGCTGTTGTTTCGTTTCCATCTAGTATAGATATGGAGATATGGGTGCTGAATGATTATAATAAGAAAGAAAGACAGCATTGGGTAAGAGAATGCAAAATAAGTACTTTGGAAGTGTGCGTAAGGGAACCAAGTACAAGAAATAATTTGTGTTTATGGGAAAATTTCAGCTTCTCCGCATGTGCATCAGATCATGGACTATTTTTTGATACTCATCGGCATAAGTATATGTATTTTCTTGATCTAAGAACGAAGCTGTTGTGGTACAAGCAATGCCCTTTTGAAGAGCACGAGGACGAACGAGAGAGATCTGACAGGATACTCTTCAATTATACAGGGAATGTTCTTTCCCTCAGAAACTTTGGTAATGTTCTTTCCCTCGGAAACTCAGGTAACTCGGTCGCAGAGGGTCTTCAGAGGTACATCCTGAAGACAGCCGACTCCTTATTTTATTGGAGCCATCCATAGACGCATCTAACTCTATATCCTATAATTTCCCGTTTCTGGTTGTGTAGCTTGTAACAGTTTGCGAGCTTCCTCAAACAATTCACAATGCGAATTCTCTGTGGACCGTTTTTTTTTTTAATTATTATTATTTTATACTATTAACATTTGGACATCATAGACAATTTTAAAATAATTATGAATCTACTTGTAGAGAACTGAAATTTCAAAAGTAAAAGTCACGGCAAGCACCTGCTCAAGCATACGACCATGTGATGATACTTCTTCACAAATGGTATAAGAATGAATGGAACGAAATGCACCCCCATTCCACAGGCTTGCAAGCAACCGCGCGTCTAACTTACGACCCGTTCAAAAATGCATTACAAAATTTACATCTCTCATTATTCTTTTGATTTTCAGAAATAATTTTACATTAGAAACTAGTACCCAAACAACGTATTGGTTAGTGAGGCTCCTTCAGTTGCTTCCTCCGCGAACAAACCGAGCTGAGCCTGTCTTTGGCAGGCCAGAATAATAATCACCAACATTCGCCACAAAAAGTGGATCCCTACCTTCCATTTCGAACTCATTGTAATTACCACCGGAGATGTTCCCCTGATCAGTTTGCTCCAGCTCTTTTGTTAAATTCTCCATTGTCTTCTTTAAACTAGCTTTGCTCATCTGCCCTGACTCTCCTGTTGAGATGCCAACCATTGTTATCTTTGGAAGAAAAGGAGTTTGCTGTAAGTTTTGCCTCGTACATTCTGCGGATGAACTGGCAGCTCTACGAGACTCCTTGCGAGGTTCACGATCTTGCTTTAACCATGGGTTACTAAACCAATCTCCGAAAGGAAACCGAAAATCTGGTCTCTGTACATGTTTATCTACAGCCTTATCTTGCAATTTAAGATCTGAAGTGCCATTATCTGTTTCAGAGTTGGTAAGGCAGCTGGTTGACTCAGAAGCTCTCAGAAAAGATGCCGCGGTCCTACAAGCAGAATGAAAATGTCTCTATGTCACTAAGGATGCATGCAGAAAATTCATATTTATGATATCATGAATATGCCCAAACTGTGTTTGGATGAGCTTTCAAAAAATACACCCATCATGTCAAGATCACAAAATGGTTTGAAAGATAATGTGGGAGGTAAATCTGCATGGTAAACTTATGTAGGAGCTCAGAATCTGTTTGCACGACATGTTAACCTGCTAATTCTGCACACTCCATATTTTTTTTTTGGTGACCCAGGACTCCCTCAACCTTTCCTATGTTCATCGAAATCTAAACTGGGGGCAACTTTCACAGCCTACAAGCTTGGTAGTCGGTAAACTTGTGAGACATGTATGTGTCTCAAATAGGTGACTCCAAGGGATTTGAACTCTTGATCGAAGTAGGTGGCAAGCTCCACATAATTGGTAATGAGAAATTCTGGTCTTCAGGTAATGAAGGCATGTATCACATGCTATACATCTTACAATGCAAGTTACCGAGAGTAGCATAGGATATACCTACTCTCAAACGAGTCAACCATGTAAGGAAATTTTGGCTGAATGCCAGTGGCTTTCCGCAACCACCTATTACCCAGAAGTACTCTGTCAACAGCATAAAGAAGCTGGATTTCAGCAGCCTTTGAAATGACACTTAAAGGTATTCCAGGATGGCCTACCTCATCCAGCACTTCTTGAACCTGTAGAGATAACATTGCCCGAGTCAACAAACATATCACCCAAATTTAGGTAAACAGAAACAGAGTACATGCAGACTGCACTTTAATTTCCTATTAGATATTCATTGATATTTAATTTATTTGCAGGAAAACAGATTATTAACTATTCGTAGCATGTGTGTGAGCAAACAAAAGTACAAAAACCTATCATCCTCTCATATCATTCAACAATTAAAGAACCATCCCAAATCCTTTGAAGACCATGAAGATTGCACTTTCCTGAGTTAGAAGATTCTGAACAAAAAGATATATTAAAATGAGTGACACACACGCATCTATATAGAGGTGCCACAAATACTTCAGTCACCAAGCTAAATCTGCTGCCAACACTAGCCTTCTAGTTTCCACTAGCATATCAGAACTAAAAAGATTTGTACCTCTGGAGGCTCCCATATACTATCTCCAATTTCTTCAATCACTTCTGCTGCCAAGTTGTCATCAATGACATCTCGTCGGCGCTGCATGTGTCGCGTTTGGATTAAAGTATGGAAGTGCTGATCAACAGATTCTTCAAGAATGTTATCTAGCATGTTTTTATCAAAGAAGTATGGAGTATACCTGATGAAATAAACATTAACACTAAGCGTCAGATACACGGAAGAGAACCACAAAGAATATTTAGAAGAAAAAAAAAAAGGAAGACGAAGAAAGCGTATATAAATAATGATCAACTATCGACCCTTTTCTAAGGATAAATATAAGAAAGAGCCCATCAGTTAGCTTTGCAGTGAACCAATAAAATTAAGGTTGAACTAATAATCAAAATTTGGATCATAAACAACCAGTCAGCCTGGTCCCACTATAGAAAAAAAGTTCTTTTCAATTTATTGACTGTTTGTTGTATAAGACACATGACCAAAGCACACACCATTTAATCCCATCTGCAGTAGCTATTGCAATATCCAAATTTTGAGCACTGAAAACAGGAACACCGTCAATCCTTCTTCTTCTATCAATCTGTGGCATACTCTTAAGAAGTTTGTTGGCTGCCTTGACCTGAGAAACCAGCAAAAAAGAATTTTTAGAAAATGGATTCTTACATACTACGAGACATATAAAAACACTTAAAAGGAACAAAAAACATTACATGAGCATACCAATTTTCATTACCTGTTTCTCATTTGGAACAAACTGAAATAAGTGAGGTTTATCCTGTACATCATAAAATTAAGAACATTAAGAACAATTTAGTGAATAAGTCCTCAAAAATAATTATGATGATAATAAGTGAGGTTCATCCTGTATGATAATCTAATATCTTCAATGATGTATTAAGAAAATGAGATTGAGCTCATAAAAACAGATTCAAATTCAAATATCTGACATACAGATAAAAGTATCAACTCAAATCAGATGAGCAATACCTTAAAATGCTCAAATGCCAAATCAAGTCGACAGGCCCCCACCACACCACTTGGAATATTCAGCTGCTTAACATATGCAACTGAAAACATAAATTAAATCAGGATGCAAGATATTTTTCAGCTGGAAAGAAGTTTGATCAAGTGCAATAATAATTTTCATGATAAGAGGAAGCACAACGAAAGGAGAGGGTCAAAATTAATGGTGAAATGACCTAAATCAAAATAGACCTAAGATGAAGAAATCTACTCAATCGTAACAACCAATTTATTGTATCAAGTTTCATAATACCAATAGTTGGCGTTAGGTCCAAAAATTCATAAGGTAATTTTAGCATATGGAAGAAACAAGGCAATACTGTGTTTAAAGAAGGTGAAGAGATGACCAGGGAAAATTTGGCTAACAATATTGTCAAAAGCCAAGCCATACCTGCATCACCTAAATCCATGAAAAAGCGAAAAACAGGGCCCCTCCTTTCACTCTTGGTAATTGTTGCAAACATCTTCTTTAGCCACTCAGGTGTTCTATAGATCAAGAGAGAATTAAATAAGAAATTACAAACATCGAGAGGAATCAAGCTAAGATAAGAACACTAGAGAGTAAAGGTTTTTAAAAAATAAAAATAAAGCCTACTGAAGCCTTGACAAAGTTTATTATTCACTCCATGGAGCTCGCAAAGGCCAGAAAACAAGCAAAATAAATAAATTCGAAATGTAACTAATCTGTTTCTTCAAGCTCCAACTTGTTCATCAACTCCTAATATGACAGGCCAAACGTATAAAGTGATAGAAATAAGTAGAAATCCCGTGGAAAAACCAATGAGGATTTCTTATTCTAAATGTAAAACATCTTTTTTCCTTCTTCTTCATTTCATCTTGCGTTTGGCAAGAACATAGTGAAATTTGATAAAATTTTTGTCGGATTTTCCTATTGCTATTTGTTGGTCATAGATGTCATTCTCTCTGCAACTTTTTTCCTTCCAGTGGATCAAATTGAGCCACATACCCCCCCTCCTTGGTCAATGACTAAGGAAATTGCAGCGCAGAAGAATATCAAATCATGGATGCATATGACCATCCTCGCACAATCGTTTGGAAAGACTATAACTTAATACCGATGAAGCTATATCTTAGATTGTGCATAGTCTCCTCAAATTGGCCGAGTAAAAAACCAGTAGCAACTTGCTAGTTGATTCACAGAAGAAATAACACCCACTAGCAAATTATGAAAATAAAAATAAATAAATAAATGAACCTCGAAAAGTAATTGTTGTTAATTAGTAAACCTGAATGCCCACTATGATTCTACCATAAAGCTAGACTACAAATGTAAAGATAAGAGACGAGGTGAAGCAAAAGACCTTTTAGAAATGAAGGGAATATCGAAGTGAGTGGAGACAGCCATGAGACCGGTCCCAGAAAGATCGCACATGCTGAAAACCTGACCTACGAAGGCAGGCCCACCGCCCTTCCCGCTAGAATTGATTCCAGCAATTCTGACAGTCGATGGAAAAGCGGAGTTGGACTCGGGGGAGGAGACGCCCTTGACGTCGGATTGGGAGGAGAGGGAGTCGGGCCGACCCGTCTCCAAGGGTGAACTAACCAAGGAGTCGGAGAATTTAAGGGGAATGCAGAGCTTGGAGGAGGGGACGGATAATTGGGTTGGAAACGACGGCGTATTGTCTGGAGGGGCGAGGAGAGAGAGGAGATTTGTTGTCGTAGTGTTGACGAAGGTGGCTAGCTGGTGGTGGAGGTGGGTCGGTTCCGTTGATGAAGCCATGGCTTGGCTTGGTGAGAGATTGAGGGAGAGGAGGAATAGAGGATTGCGTTTGATGTTCCAAAACTTTGTTCGGATTCTCGAGTGTGGTGCGAGAGAGAGACCTGATAAGCAACAAGCGCTGTTCATTATAACAACTCATTAACAAGTGATTTTTTTTTTTAAGTAAAACTATATTTACCAATTTTAAGAGTAACTATTTTTATAAATAAACAAATCATTTTTTTAATACTAAAATGATTTTTTTTATATGATATTGATAAGTTATATGTTCATGATTGTAGGGGAAGCATTAAGCCAGATTTTGAAGGTAACGAGGAAAATAATTTAACTCAATAATCTTTAGTTTAGCTAAACAATGAGTCAAAAGATCGGTTAACGGGTTAACAATTCAGTCAATGGGTTAATAGGTCTATTAACGGATTAATGAATCAATTAACAAGTTAAGGATGTTACTTAGATAAATCTAAAAATTATTAAATTATGTTATTTTTTTCAAAATATGACTATTTTTTAAAGTTTATAATGATTGTATTAAAAATAGGATAATATTAAATAATACCTTTGTGTTTTGACGTAATATCAAGCAGAAAATAAGTTTATCATTTTCATCAACCAAACCCCTAAAGTTTATTTTTTTTAATCAACTGTTAATTTTAACCCTTAAAAATATATATTTACCCCAACTAAATTTTTTTTCTTAATTTTAAAAAATAAAAATTCGTTTATTATGGGAGTATAATTTGTTTATTTTTATTTACCTTTTTTGTGTTAAAATCAAAGAAAAAAATTTCAGTATGGGTAAATATGTATTTTTAATGGTTAAAATTAACCGTTAATTTAAAAAAGTAAACTTTAAGGGTTTAATTGATGAAAATAATAAATTTATTCTCAGTTTGAGATTAGATCAAAATACAAGAGTATTATTTGATATTATTCCTATTAAAAATTATAAAATATGAAATATCTGATTATCTATTTTAAAAGAACATGTTAAAAACAATAAAAATAAAAGAATTACTTATCATTTAAGAAAGAAACTATTAATCTCAATAAATTACTTTGACCGATTTAAATTATAAGTATTAAATTTTTTTTTATTTTTTTTTTAGTTTTAGTTTTTAATTTGTGTTATAGACTTATAGTACACTCTTTGTTAGGTTAAGTTACCTTCTCGTCAAAGTCAAGGCCATGTTTGTTTTGTTTTAATACTGATCCTTTAATTTATCTAAGATTTTTCATACCATTATTGACTCTTGTTACCGTGCATCCGGTGTTGCATCCTTTTCACAAAAATAGAAAATTTTCTCTTTTTTTTTTTTTTAAATTTATCTCTTTTTTAATTATAATTCTAAATTATACCTTTACTTAATTTATTCTTTATAATTTTAAAATTATTATCACAAAAACAACATAAATCAATAAATTAAGACTTAATTAAACGGAAAAAACAAATAAAACTTTAATAAGCTATATGAGACATTAATATAAATATTTTTATAATGATTTTTTAATATAAATATGTTTCCTAATGATTTTCTAATCAAAATCTTTTGAAAACAAATATTTGTTTTATTTTTTTATAAAATTAATAATTAATCTACTAATTTTTTGTAGGTTAATTGATGTTATTTTTAAAAATATAGAGAAAGATTTGATAAAAGAAATTTAAATTCTAAAATTACAATGAAGGGTGAAAGCAATATTTTTTTGGGTAAAAATACCCTTATCTAATTAAAAATAACATATAAATTTTTGCTTCAAAACCTAAAATTTACATTACTAAGTAGGCAACATAAAATATTGAAATCAAATTAACTTGGAAAGAAGGATCAAATAAAAAGGAAATTCATCACATTTTTCAGGGGTAATTTCACTCATTTCCCTTAACTTTTAGTAAAAAAAATCAATGGCTTCTCTTGTGGTTTTGAGAATTTTGTTAACCTTTATATTATTATTATCTAATTATTTAATTAATAAATTATATTAGACTACTATCAACAACAGTAAAGGACACCAGAAAATTTTAAAAAACGTATGAGAGGTTATTGATGTTTCGTTAAATCCTGAGGGGAGGGTAGTGAAATTACCCATAACTTAACGTGTATAGACTTGCTCAAGTGGGCACTTTTAAAATTAAAATTCAATTTAGACCCAGTATGTGAATGACAATGATACCCTCAAGATATCTGTCATTAATGAGGTCAAAATTGGAAACCAAATTGAAAACCCTCCTCTCACGTTTTATTTCGGATCTCAGAGGCAAAACCCAAGAAAATTCCCTCTCTATCCACTTCCGCGCGCCATCGCTACGGACAAGCGTTAGCGCAGCAGATCGCGATCTGTTCTCTTATTATTTTTTTTGTTTCTTTCAATTTTGAGGTAATATTCGTCATTTCATTTCTATTATTTCTGTAATTAATAGTGAATGATCATCATATTATGAGCTGAATTTTGAATATAAATTATAGCTGAATAGATTCGGTTTCGTGTTTGAGTTTTAATTAAACTAATTACAGAGATTTTTTTAGTGTTTTTTTAATGATTAATTTTATATTTATTGATCGACTTATGTATGGTGTGTTTTGCTATTTAATATATTCGTTATTGCTTTCTTTTCCTTTTTTTTTTTTAATTAAGTTTATTTAATTTATATATAAATTAAAGGAAAATCATACCATTCAACAATCTTTTTGTGCCGAATACGACTGTGTTTTGACCAGGGAATCGGCCATTGCTGCTTGTTTTCTATTCATAAAACTATATATGAAGAGGATTGAATTAAACTGGGTCAAAACTTTATTTAGTAATCTACACTCAGAAACTTATGGTAAGTTTTATTTTGTCTTGATTCAAATGTTGAATTAAAATTATTCTTTTATATATGTAAAACTCAAAACTAGGCGAGTACTTAAGTATAACTGAAAGTTTGAGTCTAGCACTTGATTTTTTGAATTATGAATCTAGTAAGTTTCACAACTTGTATAATTTAATCCTGCCTATAAATTACTCAAGCTTTCACCTCATAAATCGGTCTCTCACAATGTTTCAACAATATGAGATGGCAAAACTATTTCTCTGATGAAATACTTGAATTTTGATTTTTTCTTTTCGGCTGTAAAATTGGACCATTAGCTGGAAATGTATAAGCCTTTTGAAAAATCTTGGGCATGTTTCATGAATTGGACTTGTGGTGTTATGTGTGTCAATTGAACTATGAGTTCTAATTGGGATAGTTATGGCAGGAACGGTAACGATTTAGGGGTTGTTTCTGGGTGGTCAGGATGGCTGCTTCTGAGGAGAATAGTGCATTATTCCCGATTTTCATTCTGACAATAATGGCACTGCCTTTAGTGCCTTATACAATAATGAAATTGTGCCGTGCTGCCTCAAAGAAAATAAAGAGCATCCATTGCCAGTGCTCTGAGTGTACTCGTTCAGGGAAGTATCGGAAATCTATATTTAAGCGGGTGAGTTCCTTGATGGATTAACCTTTTAAAGTTTTCAGATTAGAAATTTTATTGGCTTATAATACTCCTTGCTTCAATATATTGGGTTTATTATGCAGATCTCAAACTTCTCAACGTGTAGTAACTTGACTCTAGTACTTCTATGGGTTATCATGATAATCCTCATTTATTACATCAAAAGTATGAGTGGTGAGGTAAAGTATTTCATAAAACTATTACCACTTGCATGCATGATCACTCGATTGATTTTCTTCTTTCAAAAGCTATGCCACTTATATCTGGTGAATCTGGACCTTGTTTTTGGTTCTTATATATGCACAACTATCGTCCATGATTTTTTTTTTTTAGCTGTTGTTTATTATTATTTGTTATGCAGATTCAAGTTTTCGAGCCATTCAGCATACTAGGAGTGGAAGCTGGAGCTTCAGATTCAGATATAAAGAAAGCATATAGGAGACTTTCCATACAATACCATCCTGATAAAAATCCAGATCCAGGTTGAAAGTGTTTTGAGTTCTTATGTTTGTGTTTGTTTATGCGACCTTGAATTCAACAAGACAAATGAGGCGTTTGAATATTAACCTTTGCTAACAACCATTGTATTTGACATTTTCAGAGGCCCATAAGTATTTTGTGGAGTACATATCTAAGGCTTATCAAGCTTTGACAGATCCAATATCCCGTGAGAATTTTGAAAAATATGGTCATCCAGATGGAAGACAGGCAAATTTCCATTCTTTTTCATGGTTGAAAGACTTAACATCAATCAGCATGTTACTTTCTTCTGAAAATTTACCAATTCATTTATGAAAATCATCTCGAAACTAAATATGCAGTTCTGTTGATCCAGGGATTTCAAATGGGCATAGCTCTTCCTCAATTTCTGCTAGACATTGATGGGGCATCTGGTGGCATACTTTTACTTTGGATTGTTGGAGTTTGTATTCTCCTGCCATTGGTGATAGCTGTTGTTTACCTCTCAAGGTCGTCCAAATACACCGGAAACTATGTAATGCACCATACACTATCCAAGTACTATTACTTAATGAAACCTTCTCTGGCCCCAAGGTACTTTGTTCTTTTCAGTTTTTTTTTTTTCCCCACAAAACTATTATTGTTCTTAAATTAAGTTACTAAATCAACTATATATTATATCGAATCATATATGCACTGCATATATGTGCTAATTGAATAATAAAATCCATGAAAATAACTTTTTACTGGTTAGAGCTTGCATCTTTTTTTGGATGTTTGTGTGGCATTAAGTAGAAAGGCATGATCATTATGGTTTCTATGATTTGATGTTAACATGTGCAAAGTCATGTTATTTGAAAATAAGTACACAATGATATGTTGATTTCATCTTTTACCATATAAAATCACCAAATGTTTATTGAATATCAGTTTTTGAAGCCAGTTGATGCTCTTGACAAGTATAAAATACCGTACTGGTTAGTGGCAGCATGACAAATGTCCAGCTTTAAGGAATAACTGATCTAAGTTTTACAGTTGTCCATTATTCATTTATTGGCAACAGTATATATTTATACTGTTTTTCTTGTGATACCTTCATTACACAGCAAAGTTATGGAAGTTTTCACCAAGGCTGCTGAATATACCGAAATTCCAGTCCGAAGAACTGATGATGAACCGCTCCAGAAACTGTTTATGTCAGTCAGGAGTGAATTGAACCTGGATCTTAAAAACATTAAGCAAGAGCAAGCAAAGTTCTGGAAGCAACATCCGGCGCTAGTTAAGGTAATTTTTACCAAGATTTAGCCATATAGAGAATTCACAATATGTTGTTGTAACCATCTAATGAGGGATCCTATGCTTATACAAAAAAATTTCTATACAGACAGAACTGTTGATTCAGGCTCAATTGACTCGTGAAACAGCTGCATTGTCTCCAGCTTTGCTACGTGATTTCAGACGCATGCTAGAGCTTGCACCTCGTCTCCTTGAAGAATTGATGAAGGTACTTTTTACAAATTGAGGATTATGTGCTTAAAGTTTAGATAGAGTAGAATGGCAGAAAGGATTAATAAAGCTGATTCCATTTAGTCGGCTCAAATTGATATTCTGTCAGTGTTTACTCCAACTACTTGAACGGATGCATTTTGGTCAAAAATACCTTAAAATAGTAAACTGCTTGGATAAGAACCGCACTTGGTGTGCTTGTTTTAGGAAATAAATGAATTATTGTCCATGTGTTAAGTCCTTGAATGACATATGTCACTGATGGTCAAAGTGTTTAGACAGATAGGACATACATACTAAAGTATAAAATATGCACATTGATCATACTGGCTGCATACTTAGTCTCTCTATTATCAGTTCTTTGTTTCCTTTTTCTCTTTATTCTTTGAACTTTGTTTATCTACTCTTCAATTAACGACTGCTGTTTGTATGTGAGGTCTTACAAGCTTTTGAATCAAACCAATCTTTAATGAAATACTTATTTATTTGGGCTCTGAGCCACTCTTCTTTGGCATTATTAATGCTTTATACTCTCTATGTAGATGGCTGTTATACCACGCAATGCTCAGGGGCATGGATGGCTTAGGCCTGCAATTGGAGTTGTTGAACTTTCTCAATGTATCATCCAGGTGCATATTTATGAACACTAGTTATTATCATCAAGATAGCATCCTTTTAAAAAAAAAAAATAAATAAAACTTATTTCTTTCTTTTAAAATAGCAAGATACTAGAAATGACTAATTATTTACTACCCTTGGCTACGTTTTAATTATGTACTAGTGTGAAATACACAGGAACTTGAATATCCTGTGCATGTTTCAAGTTCTTTGATTAATGGGTGCTTGACAGGATCGTGTATAACTTGTTCACTGCCTGTCTTTCTCTTTTAATATGCTTTCTCATAACTCCTCAAATCTTAATTCGGCATCACATCCTGGTTCCTTCTAATTGTCATGTATGCTTGATGGAAAATATTTATTTCCAACTTCTTAGTAAGAGAGACATCTTGTTTGCTAATTTTGATGGTGCACTAGAGTGTGATGCCCTTATATTTGTAATCCACTGTCCCCGTGTCTTCTTGGTTGGGACCAAAATTTTGTGTTTGGAAAGTCAGTTTTGGTGTATTTTCTTTTGTTCTTGGAGAAAAGATTGCTGCGCGCAACCCCAAGGGTTGGGTTTAGTGGTAAAAGGCCCTTGGTCTCATCTTTAAGGACCAGGGTTCAAATCCTCTTGGGGCTACTTACTTGGGATATTTATATCCATGAGTTTACCTGCGACCAAAATGTGGAAGTAGTCTGTAGTTCAGAGCTCAAAGTACATAAGGGAAGGTCAAGGAAGTTCTGGGTCGAAAGCAAAAAAAAAAAGAAAGATTGCTGCATGCACTTTGTTTTTTCATTATTTGATATTTATACATTCTATTTTAACTTGTTATCTTGTCTTCTTTCTGATTAATTGGCCTTATAAATACTAAAATTGTTGTTTTAATGGACTCGATGCAGGCTGTTCCACTCAGTTCGAGGAAGGCAATTGGAGGTTCCACTGAAGGGATTGCACCCTTCTTGCAGCTGCCACATTTTAGTGAGGCCGTTATCAAAAAGATAGCTCGCAAGGTCAGTGGAAAAAAGGCTATGTTTAATCCAGCCTTTTGCTAGCTATTTATAAGAGCATTATCTATTTTAGCTTTTATTGCTGCATATTAAGGTTTTCATAGGCTTTTTGCTTTAGAGGAAGATATTTCTGATGCAATTCGCTTTCGATTGGTTTAGTGAGTAAATATTTTTGGCCAGGGTGAAGCTATTTTAATGTTCTAATAACTTGGAGTTAACTGGATTAAACCTATAACAAAATTTTGTTACAATTTAATAAAAATTTAGAAGTTGCATTCTCCATTTCTGCATATTTTTGTGCAAAGATACCTTATGTTGTGTAAGATTCCCATTGGGTTGCGAAGAACTGATTTTGAGTGGTGCAGATATGTTATAAGTGGGTTTTTCTTTCCTTGTAAGCCTGTGTGTACTCTGTAACTTCTTATAAAGAGTGAAAGAAGATGTTTTGAACTAAATATTTTGCAGTAGTGCTTAGCTTGTGTTTTGTGATCAATTTCTTTTTATCTTACTTTAGGATTCTTGAATATTGAATTGCAGAAAGTAAGAACTTTTCAGGAGCTGCGGGACATGACCCGGGAAGACCGTGCTGAGCTGCTCGCTCAAGTGGGTGGATTTTCTCCTGCAGAAGTACAAGATGTTGAGATGGTATTGGAAATGATGCCCTCTGTAACCGTTGAAGTTACATGTGAGACTGAGGGTGAAGAAGGTATACAGGAGGGTGACATCATGACAGTTCAAGCCTGGGTGACTCTCAAGCGTGACAATGGCCTAATTGGTGCCCTTCCCCACACTCCGTACTACCCATTTCACAAGGAAGAAAATTTCTGGTTTCTGCTTGCAGACAATGTCTTAAACAATGTTTGGTTTTCCCAAAAGGTGAGTTTCATGGATGAATCTGCAGCTATAGCTGCAGCTTCAAAGGCAATTGAGGAGACAAAAGAGGGGTCAGGAGCAAATGTGAAGGAGACAAGTGTGGCAGTAAGGGAAGCAGTTGAGAAGGTGCGGAATGGCTCCAGACTGGTGATGGGCAAGATCCAGGCTCCAGCAGAGGGTAACTACAATTTGACTTGTTACTGCTTGTGTGACTCCTGGATAGGCTGTGACAAAAGGACAAACCTGAAGGTTAAAATTCTAAAACGAACTCGAGCTGGTACTCGTGGTCTCGTGTCTGATGAGGGACCAATTATGGAGGATGGCGCTGAAGAGGAAGAGGAGGATGAAGAAGAGGAGTACGACGATTATGAGAGTGAGTACAGTGAAGATGAGGAAGATGAGAAGGATACAAAAAATAAGGGAGCTGCTGCCAACGGCACTGTGCAGAGAAAGGAGGCAGAAGGTTCAGCCACAGATGAGGAGTGAAATCAATAATTGTCGTTTATTAATTAAACAATAAGCCGCTTTATTTATTTTAATTTTTCTTTTTTTGATTGGTGAAAGAACTTAACAACATCACAGTGATAGTCGTTTGGCCCGTCTCCATACTTTTGACACTGTAGAGCTGGGTTTTGAACCCATTTTAGCATTTTTCAGTAAAATTTTAACGTGACCAGAATGATAGACTTCTAAAGAACAATTTTTTCCACCCATTTTGATTGCATTAATCAACGTATGCATTTACTATATAAGTAGTAAGGGTATTTGGTATGTGGAGGTCGGCCGCTACTGGTCAGATAAGAACCAAATCATCGTTTATTTTGACATTACTAGAGCATCTTTTAATGTACAAAAATTGGCTTTTCTGTCCCGTAATACTAACGCCACAGTTGTTCCTCTATAAATTAATAGATGGGCATAACACATATATACAATGGTTACTACGGTGTGTCGGAGATTAATAGAAAAACTGGAATTTTTTTCCCCCTAATCTGCATGTCGATATTGAACTTCAGTTATAATCGGAAGCTATAAGTCTATAACCATTGTTAAACCCTTGCATTGATGGGTTGGGGACTGCTTTTGATCATTTTAATGCTAACTCGACCCAGCCCTTGTTTGTTGTTGTCTCTTAATAGTCAAACTGTGATCACGAAGCAAAGTTTATTTGTGTTTTACGTGGTTTTTTGTGCCTTAAACAGTGAACAAAAATTTCCCAGCTCAAAACTTTACGAAGGCAAAAGCTCCTTGGCATTTCCTAATTCATCTCTTTGAATAATTCTTTTTGCATAAAGGCAAAAAAGAGTCATTCTACAATTTACTGATCGTCCAACCTAGTAAGCGCAACTACACCTGAATCTATATAGTAAGTTAAAGTGCATTCAGTCTTGATGCTTGCCACTTTCCAGGAATGGATGACAGAAAATGATCTCTTAATTGACACCCAAACTGGGTGATCCAACCATCCCATCTATCATATACCTTATAGTTACTATATATCTAAAAGAAATAAATTGGAATTCCTTCCACGCCAGGAATGATCGTAGCAAACCCAATTCTACCCAACTTCCTGGAAAGCGGATAGAGATTAGTATGAGATGATAAATGATGGCGAACCAATATGATATATGGAGTTGTTCTTTACAAATCCAATGGGGTTGGCTACTAAGCATCTAATCTACTCGGTTTTAAAAAATTTCAATCCGAAACAGTTAAGAAGAAAAATCTGATACTGATCCAACATCATACAGTTCGATCCAGTCCAATCTCAAAAGATATAAATCTGGTCTAATCTAATCTTTAAAAAAATCTGACCAAAACACAAAACCAATATAATATGATATAAGAAAAATTATAAATATTCTACATAACTTTAGATATTTTAACTATATTTCATATATATTTTGAGTTAAAATTATTAAATTGGATTGTTATTTTTTTATTTGGATTGGATCGGTTATTATCGATGTTTTAACTTTATTTCATACATTTTTTTAGTTAAAATTATTAAATTAGATTACATTTTTTTATTATATATATATATTTTATTTTGATGGGATCAAGTATTGCCAAATTTTGTTGTGTAAACTCCAACCAGTCCAATTAGTTTGATTTTTTAGCTTTTAAATCCAATTCAATTAGTTCAATTTTTTAATTTTTAAATCCGATTTTTTTTTAGCTTTTAAACCCAATCCAATACATCTATTCACCAAATGTAATTAAAATTGTATCGGAAGACAGAACAAGATCCCAACAAATATATATATATATATATATATACATGCATAGAAATAGAAGAGGAGAGGAGAAAATAATATACAAAATTAAGGAGAAAATATTTTTTTATTAAATTAATAAAAGATCATTATTCAAACAATCTAATAATAACGAAAACCTAAGTTAACTGATAAATAGATTCTAGATTCCAATCCAAACTCAAACAGAATTAATAAGAAATAATATGGAAAATATACGCGAAAACTTTCAGTCTCAAAATGGTCAMGCGGGGGGGGGGGGTTTGGTGGGGGTGGGGCGGTGGGGGTTGGTGGCTTTTTGTTTCCTTTTAAACATTTTGAAATACTCAATTACCTACAAAATCAATCAACAATTACAACTTAAAATTAAGAAAGGGCATAATGGTTGGTTTAAATGCTAACTAATAACACTAATTTATAGTTCCCAAAAACACTTCTTTTACAAGAAAAGAAATAACAATCCAATCTAAACTCAACAACAAATTACAAAGCCAAATCGTAAAATTTCATGTCAAAATCCTTAAATAAATAAATAAAATTCGATTTTCTCCGACATCAGTAAACCTCACATTTCATGATTCAATCTGAAATCTTGGCTAGGCTTCAGCTTCAGCTTCCTCCTCAAACAATTCATTTGGCTTCTGATTTTGATTTTCTTATTAATTCCGTTCCAATTTTTAGGAAAAGAACACACTACGATACCATGGGAAAGAATAACTTTGATTTCTCTTCTCACTGTTCTTTTACCGGAAATTGAGAGAAAAAAGGATTAGGAAATGGGTAGTTTTGCAATAAATTAGTATACAAATTAAAACTTCAAATTTTACTGCAAAAAAAAAAATAATAATAATAATAGTAAAAAAGAGAAAAAAGGGCTCAAAAAGTGTTTTAATAGGAATTAAATAACACTACTCAAAAGTCTATTTGCGTTTTACTTGGCTTAAACGACAATCTTGTTTTATGTGCCTTAAACAGTGCACAATAACTTTCCCTGCTCTGCTCATCAGATAAGAAATAACAACCAACGACTGAAAACTCAAAATTTTAAGACGCAGAAGCTCCCAAAATTTAACAAGCTTGGTGCTTCCTAACTCATCTATTTCAATAAATTTTTGCATAAAGACAAAAAAAAAAAAAAAGTCATTCTACATTGGCGTTACAATTTACTGGTCCCCACCAACCTGGTAAGCGCTATCGCACCCTGAATACCATATAGTAAGTTAAGAGTGCATTTATCCTTCGTGCTTGCCACTTTCCATGTATTGATGGGTAGCTTGACAAAAATGTTCTCCTAATTTACACCCTAACTGGGTGATCCAACCATCAGATTTTTCAGATACCTTATAGATATACATCTAAAGAATCAATTGGAATTCCGTCCAAGCCAGAAATGAGCCAGCAAACAATGATTCTAACCAACTGCCACTACTGCGGATAGAGACTAGTATGAAATGACAAACCTCTGACATCAAGAAGAAATATAAGCCTCAAGGTTTTCATCTAATATATCAGCTTCAGCTTCCTTGAAAATTTCATTTTGAATTGCCTCAGCTTCCTCAAACAATTCTTTTGAATTTGCCTCAGCTTCTTCAAAAGTTACTTTTGCATTTGCCTCAGCTTCCTCAAACAATTCACTTGAATTTGGCTCAACTTCTTCAAAAGTTTCTTTTGCATTTGCCTCAACTTCCTCAAACAATTCATTTGAATTTGCCTCAGGTTCTTCAAATAATTCTTTTGCATTTGCCTCAGCTTTCTCAAACAATTGCTTTGGATTCTGGTTGGTTTCTTTGTTCCCGTCATTCATGCCTTCGGTAGTACCATCAAATTCACTTTTAGGCTTTGCTCGGACCCTAACACGTTTCCCTTTGAAGTACCGATATTCCCATTTAGGTGGTGGGTATTTCTTCATTAATTTCTTGTATTTGTCCAACATACCCAGCTTTTGGAATGCATTTCCCATCATGGAAATAATTGAAACATTTGGTCGGACATCAAGCTCCTCCATGTCAGCAAATATCTACAAGAGTAAACAATTACAATTATATTGCTGGACACAGTGGAGTGCAGAGGATGCTATAATTAAAATACTAACATGTATGAGATTTATTCCAAAAGGGGAAAAATAATTAAAAATGATGCATTGTAGTTGATGTTGTTGAAGCAGCATGACAATTAAGAAACAAGAAAAATGAAAGTCCTAAAAGGATTGATGATAGACATTACAGAAGGAAAGTTGCAGTAAATCATAGTCTACAGGTCAGAGACATACTAAAATATAGAGATAACTAGACAGAGGATCATACGCGCTGATCTAATGAATCATCAATCAAGCACAATGAAGAACCAGCATATTGAATCATGGTAATAATTTACATAGTAATGATATCTTAGACATGATAGTGAACCCATGGGGGATCTTACCTAGAATGAAAATTTTCTCCCAGAAGCAATTTCCTAGATAGAATTTGTTGTCTTACACTTTCTAAACATTATGATTAATGCATAAAAATGACTACAGTGAAAAGTCACCTACATTGTAAACAATATAAAGCACACCTGACAGAATAACAGAGTTTAGACTTTACAGCGAAAGTTTATAATAATACCTCAAACATCTTGTCATACATGCCCCTATTATAGTAAATAGAAACCATTTTATCAAAGAAAATACGTGGTGTGCCCTCTAGGTTATCTGAAAATATTTTAGTCCAAAGTTCTTCAACTTCACCGAGTCTCCCATCCTCTGCTAACGCATTCAGTAAAGTGAAATAGGTTCCCATTGTTCTCCCTTGACCTTTGCTCAACATCCACTTTGTTACCTACAAAAACCCCACTGCATTTGTTGTACTTGGAAATCTTTTACGCAGATAGCCACAAAAAGGAAATAGAGAAAAGGATTAGGAGATTGTTAATACCTGAATAATCCGTTTCCATTCTTTTTCATTCTCTAGAGTCTTCAATGCCTTCTTCACTGTAATAAGAGGAAACTCCAGTTCCCAAGCAATAAAGGAATCCAGAGCCCCATAAATTTCCTCTTTGACATTTGACAACCCCTTTATCTACATATGCATAGAAAATAGGAGATTCTTATCTCTAGGTGCAAATAACATCAAACAAAGAAATATGAAATCCAAGCTAGAAAGCAAACAAGACAGGAAAAGAAAAAAGGAGCTGAAGGAAAAGAGATCTTACACAAGTAACAAGCTTTTCAGACTTAGAGACTGTCCCGATCCTCTTTTTTGTTTTCCATACTCGAGGATATCTAGGTCGTGGTCCTTTTGCAGCACATACCTGAAAATTGTTAACAACTTCATAGGCAGTTCATATGATATCAAGGAATTATGTGAATAAAATTCACAAGAATAGAGACACCCCAGCTCCCATGACAAATTGTATTCAAATTGATCAAACCACAAATTCAATAAAAAAATTTCTATTAAGCAACATCTTTCAAAGGTAGCTAATTTTTAGAAAATATAGAACAAATACCAATTCATTAAGAACCTTACCACTACACAGCTCGGATTCTTGGAATTCTTCGCTGGTTCCAATATTTTAGTAAAGAGCGGCAAAGAATACCTCAAACAAAGCATCCTGACAACGAAAGTAGAAAACTTCATCAATTATATAGCACCCAAAGAAAAAAAAAAGAGTATTTTCTTTACAGCATGAAGACAATATAGTTGTTGCCACTGAAAACTAATTCACTAAGCGTCTAAACCAAACCAATTTTTGCTTCTGAAAGCAATTCGAAATACTACCTCACTTATCATCTCCTTCAGACAAAAAATGTAAAATCAAAGATTAAAAATAATAATAAAATTATCGTTGTTGCCACTGAAAACAAATTCAGCGTCTGAACTCAAACCAGTTTTTGGCTTCTGAAAACACTTCGAAATACTACTTCGCTTATCATCTCCTTCAGAAAAACTATGTAATCAAAGATTAAAATAAAAATAAATTATCGAGGGATATTTTCAGCTTAAAAAGCAAGACTTATCACTCACTTTTTGAAAACGCCTCTGTTCGATTACTGACTACATAGAACTTTACTCATTGCTTGAATGCAAGAAAAGTTGATTAGATACAGAGACACAGAGTTTCTCTCGTTGAGACCAGAGAGAAGGTAAAATGGAAGATTTTATTTTCTATTTTTTGTGTTCTCTGTTTGCTTTCTCTTTGATTTTCTCGGGATTTATTTGTATTTTCAATAAGATATGACAGATAAATATCAAAAACCACCTCAGATTTTACAAAAATGTGAATCATGTGACCCCTCAACATTTTGGATACTTTCACCTCCCCCGCTAACACTTCCTGTTAAATTAACATTCTTAGGGGGTTAAAATTGAAACTTTGACATAATCACCCTCTTACCCTTTTGAAAGAATTATAAAAATTGGACTTAAATCGAGGAATATATTTAAAAATGAGTTAGCTTTAAAAATTTAATTATCATCATCATCATGGCGTTTGATATATTGATAAATCAATATTTATTTTTTATTATATTCGATAATTGATAATATTTGATATTAAAAACTGACAAAAATTATTTTAATAACTATCGAACAACTATCATTGGATAAGTTATAATATTAAAGAGTTTTATTTTTTTTTATAGTTTTAGGGATATAGCATATCATATGATCAATAAACATATCTTTAATTTGGGTAATTTTTTATTTGTTTCCCTTACACTTTTTAGTGGCCGACGACATTGGATGAACGAAGCATGCCTGAAGATCCTCCTCTGTGTTGCCGTTTACAATTAAACTACTCTTGAATGCTTTGTTAATAGAAGAAAGATCAAATCCTTGATCTCTCCGTTTGAAGCAAGCCCGTCAAAGCACTTCGTTCATAAGACAACAGGGGTTAAAAGTAAGTTCATTAGTCATCTTTCCGACCAAACGTTGACTAGAGATAAAAAATTCTGTCAGGAAGGAATGAATTTCCAAAGAGCTGAGGAGTTAGAAGGAATTTGCAAGCGCCCGATATTTTGACAAGGTCGTATGTATACATTTTCCATCCTATCCAAACAGCTAAAGTACACTTTCAATACGCAACGTTTTGACTCACACTGAAAAAGGCGACTAGTCGGTTAACATCCGTTACCCACGTGTGGCTTAACATATGTCCGATTGTAGTGAATGCTATACTTGTCGTTACACTTGAACCTAGCTCACACCTCATCCTCGCATTAGCTGGAGTGAGGATGCTTGTGAATCACAAATTCTCGTCAAACTTTTTGTAAGGGGAAAGAAAACAAAAAAAGAATTAAGAAAAAAAAAATTGATGATGATGATAGAATCTACCATGGCCGTCCGATTTCCCGCCGGCGCAAATTTTTGCTCTTCCCCCGCCTTATCCCGTAACTTGTTCTCTCTTTAATAACATTCAGCAACAATCGTGCATTTTCTCAGGATACAAACAGTTGCCTGATGTGTTGTACATTTTTAATTGTAGATTATCGTTCTATCTCTACCTCAGAGGGTGTTGCAGGTGTCCACGTCATCTCTCGCCAGCTTTCTCACTCTGGCTGCTTCAACATTCCTTGGTAATCTTTTTTAAGAAGCTTTATTTGATTGCTAGATGTTAAATCTAGCAAAGAAGATGAGAAATCTTACTTTGAAAGATTGAAACTCTGAATCTAATTGGTGGTAATACTGAAAAAACAAGTAATGTTTGTTAGGGTGTGTTTGAAAGTGCTTTTATGGAAAGCAAAATATCAAGTGCTTCTTAACATATCAGTTATTAGTTATTGTTTTATTTTCTATTGAAAAGCACTTCTATTTTGTTTCAACCAAACGCTGCTTTAGTATATAAAGAAAAAACATGAAAGACTGCCAAAATCACAGCTAGCAACGTAAAGAGTAGTAGATGTTAAGAAAGATGATGATGAATGTGATGATTAACTTGCAGGAATAGGTTTCGAAGGTTAAATGGTAATTCCTTCATGAAGAGAACTAGTCTTATAAAGAATAGAATTCAAGCATCAGGCTCAGCTTCGGATCCTTTAAAGCAGAGTGGGAGGTCGCGATACCATCCATTTGAGGACATTGCGGAGTCAACGTCAGAGAATAGTGGTGACGCTAGACTCACAGCTGCAGAAACTACTAGGACCGTTATTGAGGTATTCTATCAAATTGAGTTTCTGAAAGGAAGAAGCTCCTTTAAATGAATGACGTTTGATTCAAATGAATGTAAATACTTCTATACAGGCATTTGAAACTATATTGAGTCAAGAATCTTTTAAGTTTCTTATTCAGAATAATGATGGTGGTGAAGGTGTTGAAAACTAGGCCCTGTGAGAATGATCATGTCTACATTTTCCATAGAATCAGGCTTTACCTTCCATCTTTAAGGATTAACATTACGTTCATTATTCTTGAAATTTCTGACAGAAACATTACTAAAACTGAGAAAAGGATACGTTCCTAATCCTAAGAGCTTAACTGGAGGTGAATCTTTCCTGAAGTCTATTGTGCTATGTTGCGTGATCATATTTGTGCTTAATACATCAAGTACTTTCTACCTTTCTTAGGACCATAAATTGGGAATCCGTATCTATCAAAATAGAGAAAGTGTATAACGGACATAATTAAACTCAATTAAGTCTCAAACCAAATTAGTTTAGGTTGGCTACATGAATCATTTCCATCCATTTTGTCCTATCTAAGGCTACATACCATATAAGGAAAAATAAAAATTTCAGTCTAAGGGTTTTATGCTTCAGCACTCTACCTTCTTTCAAACTCTATAATAAGTGAATTTGAAACTCTGGAAACTTTCCGCTTTTATAAATGCCTTTAAATTTGCAACATTTCTATGGTGGTTGTTATTGCTGTTTAAAAATTACAGCTAGTTTGCATACCTGATGTTACCTGTAGTGTGTTATGTTTAGGTGAACAGTAAGGCAACGCTGATGTTTACAGATTTGATGAGTGATGAAGTCCATGAGAATATTATCTGGCCAGACTTGCCTTATGTAACTGATGAACTTGGAAGTAAGTCAAGTGTATGAAATTCGTAATTTGATGTTTACTTTTGTCAGTTTGAACTTGGCATCCTGGTCTTTTGGACTGAATATTTAGTATGATCTAATGTTTTACAGATATTTACTTTCATGTGAAGCATGAGGAGGACATTTTACAAAGCCTAACTTCAGAAAATAATTTTGTGGTATGGAATTTATTCTCCCGGTGAATTTGCATAGTTGTTACATGCTTGTATGTAGAAACACTTATAAAGACATTTCAATGTCAAAGCTTGAATTTTTTTTTTTTTTTTTTAAAAGGCAGAATTAATGTTATATGGCTTGTAAGCTAAAACAATTTGTGCTTAGAAAAACAATCATTATGCTGTTTTATGAATGGATGCAGTATCGTCCTAAATTAAAAGTCATTCAGTAATGAAATCAAATTTTTTATGGATATTTTTAGAAGATTTTTTTTCTCATTGTGATGTGTTAGCATAGGTGCATTTTAAATATTCCTTGTTTTTGAGTTTCTTAAGGCTTACAAAGTTAATGCGATGCAGCAAGTGATAATTGGCTTTGATACTAAGGAATTGCTCAAGGAGATGGAAGAATCAGGTCCATCTGAAATTGATTTTGGGATTGAGGAGATTGAAGATGAAGATAGCGATGTTGAAGATGATGAGGGAGAGGAGGAGGATGATGGTTATGATGATGTGTGTTTTTCTTTTCTTCCCCTTAAGACTTAATGTTTGGATTCAGTTTTGCAATAAAAATGTTTTGCTAAAATATCTCATCTGTTGTGTATATAATTCCTGTTTGCAGGACTGGGTTAACGTTCTTGAAGATGAAGATGATGAAGATGATGAGGATGAGACAGTTGGAGACTGGGCAAAATTGGAGACTATGCGCTATTCTCATCCAATGTTTTTCGCTAAAAAGCTTGCTGAGGTAATTATCAATTTACATTTTTGATTCTTTGTTGGAGCAAATGAAAGTGTTATTAGTAAAACAACCTAAAATTCATTTGTTTGACTTCATCCAATTACTAATACTTATTCATTGTACTTTTATGAGTCTTCCAGTGACATCTAATGTACTTCCTTATTTACCACATTCTATGTCTTAAATGAGGTTTTCTTCTTTTGTCTTTTTTCTGTGAGTAGGTTGCTTCAGATGATCCTATAGATTGGATGGAGCAGCCTCCAGCTGGACTAGCTATCCAAGGCTTTTTAAGGCCTGCCTTAATTGAAGAGCACTCAGACATCAAGAAGCATATATCTAGCAGTCGCCCCCTTGACGCTGATATTAATGAGGTTGGGAAAATTGTAGAAAACAAACCAGAAGATTTTCGTATAATCAATGGTCATACACATGAATCAGATTCATCCGAAGATGATTTGATCTGGGCAGAGAAATCGAAGAAGATTGATATCCCAACAAACGGGACTTCATTTTACAAGTTGGAGATTATTAAAATTCAGCTGATTTTGGCACATGGAAACCAGGTATTTGAAAGTTTTATTTAATTACAGTTGTATTCTGACAATCAATTGTTTTTTTGTCGACTTCTGTTTGACGCAGAAGTGTGTTGTATTGTATCTTTATTTGGATCATGGAGAGTTGCTCATTTGTCAGCAAGAAGAATGGAATTGCTGGTTAATTCTTAGAAATGATCCAATGTTTTTTATGGGGTAACACAGATTCATTCCAGAGTTGCTAATTTGTTTTGTGTACTTACCATATTCTTAAAGCCAGATGATTCAGATTTTTTACTAGTAAAATAAATTTGATAATTCAGTCTCTAAAATTAGGTTTAGAAAATATTATTATTATTGTCCCCTTCAAGTTTTTCATTTGTTGCACTTAAGGAATATAAGGTGCTGCTATTAAGGCTAATGAACATACTGTCTTGTGATTGCTAACCAAGAGCATTTCTTCCTTGTTGCCATGTGCATCTGTGTAATTTCTTTGATTTGAGCTGCTGTTTCTACATTTATAGGTACAAACTTTCACCTGCTAGAAGCTAATTGTGTGGTTCTGCTTTTCCATAGGCTGTTGTTGAAATAGAAGACGTCAGGAAAGTTCAACCTGATGCTATTGCACACTCAGCAGGCAAAATTATATCTCGTCTGAAAGCTGGTGGAGAAAAGACCACACAAGCCCTCAAATCTCTTTGTTGGAGATCTAAGGTTATTCAAGTAGAGGTAAAGCATAATAATCAGCCAATTGAGTTTCACGTATTTGGTAGGGCTTAGCTTATCATGAATTGTAAAAGGATAATCATGCTTTCTCCTACCATTTGAAAATGTTAGGCTTCAATCTTTTTCAAAAGATATTTGAAAGGGCATAGGTTATCTTCCATTGTAAAAGGAATATCATGTTTGCTACCCCTTAAACGTATAGGCATTGCCATATTATAGAACATTGTTTTCTTCAAACCATTCCACATTCCATTCATTGCTTTCTTCAAACCGTTCCACATTCCATTCAATTTTTTGTCAGATACATGTAATTCGTTATTATTAATTTTTTTATAGGAAGTTTTGCAATTCTCTTTAATCGATATGATAGTAGCTTTCTTTGTAATTTACCTCAGGAGGCAGCTCTAATTGGTATAGATTCCCTTGGATTCGACTTGAGAGTTTGTTCAGGAACACAAATCCAAACACTGCGGTTTGCATTCAAGACACGGGTATGCCAACCGTCTCTTAGCCTAGTTTTATGCTTCTTTCCAATATCTTTTTGCTTGTTTTTGGTAGGAAAGCAAATTTAAATCGTAGCCTGTATTCAATCTTCTCCTCAGCCAGGAATTTCTGGGTATTAAACCCAAAAAAAAAAAAAAAACTTCTCCTCAACTGGATTGGGGGCTTTCTTAGATGCCTATGTTTGGACAGAATAGTAGAATGTGTAAGCTAATAAAGGCTGTTAAGAAATCTATCACGTCCATCCATGTTGCATTATCACATACGAATTACCTGTGATCATCTTTCTAAACAGTGATTCTTGATAATAGAATATCCAATGTTTGAAATTGATTTTTCTGTGCAACAATTTCCACTTTACAGGCTACTTCAGAGTATAGTGCTGAGAGACAACTTAACGACCTATTATTTCCAAGGATCCATCCGAAGCCGCCAAAAAAGAAACAGACATATCAAAATGAATGCTGAAATTAAATTTTCAAATCCAGAATTTAATTCTGGATGTTTGTTGTACATTATTGGGCCAAATTTGATTATCGCAAGTGGAAGAAAAGAAAATTTCTTTTACTCGTCAGTTCAAGTTTTTTATACAATCCTAGTTTAATGAGAATCCATTCTTTTCCAAGTGCTTTCTTCTCACCTGTACTACATACTCGTTTTTATTCTGTCCTGGAAAAACACCGTTTTATGTAACCTGCTCCAGGTGACGATATAGCAGTTCAATTTTCAAATGACCCAAAAAATAACCCATTGGTCTCTCTCGTTGTGGTTGTGGCATCAAATATACCCGGTTGGTCTCTCAGACCCTGCCTAGTATCGAAGACCTCGAATATTTGATTGTTGATTGTAAGGACAGAGGTCAAACTCTGTTTATGTTAGCGATTGAATGCGTGAATGTCGCTTATATAAGGTATGATGCTTGCCATCACTCGAGTGTATCTTTTATATAGTGAAAGGAACACACAATAAAAACAAAAAATAGTTTTAATGAAATATAACATGCATAACTAGGCATTATTCGCACATAGGATACAAAATTTGCCTTTTTAACATTTATCTTTCTTGTAAGTTTCATACACCAGTTGAGCTGCAAGTAAATCAACAACTCCAGAACCAACCGATTTGAAAACTGTAATCTCCTGAGAATCTCTCCTTCCTACGTTCTTTCCCGCCACTAACTCCACCAAATTTCCAACGATATCTTCCTTCCCAATCACTCCTCTCTCAAAAGCCCCAACCAGCTCCCCAGCTTCCTCCAATGCTGCCTCATTATCAACAAACACTCTCCCTCTCCTTATAGCCTCATCATCACATTCCCTCATTGTATGCTTAAACGATCCCACCAAATCCAGATGAGCTCCCGCCTTCAATTTCTCACCTCTCACCAATGGCACCTCAGAATTCGTTGCACAACTCACAATATCACCCAACTTAATAACGTCCTCCAACTTTTCAGAACTCTCAAAACACACCCCACTGTGTTCCTCGCACTTGCTCAAATCCCTAGTCAAATCACTCGCTTTTTTCATAGTCCTGTTCCAGATTATCACTCTCTCCAAACTGGGTCTCGCCGCCAAGTGGGCCTTGATCAAATGGGGAGCCAAAGCGCCTGCACCAATCATAACAAGGACTTTGCAGTCATTTCTCGCTAGGATCTTTGAAGCCAACCCAGAAACGCATGATGTCCTGTAAAGGGTCAACACAGTGCCATCCATAGAGGCCAGAGTTTGCCCAGTAGTTGAGCTGAAGAG
This sequence comes from Bursera cuneata, assembly GCA_026212285.1. Classification (NCBI taxonomy): domain Eukaryota; kingdom Viridiplantae; phylum Streptophyta; class Magnoliopsida; order Sapindales; family Burseraceae; genus Bursera; species Bursera cuneata. The sequence continues at coordinate 55,131 of JANLJB010031211.1, forward strand.
CACGTAACTTGCGTGAATTCCGGGTAAGTTTAAAGAGGAGTTTTGGGGAAAGTAGGTGACAAGCTTAACGCCCATGTAAAGAAGGGATGGCGAGGAGGACCAGGATGGCATGAGGAGGAGAGAGGAGGGTGGTGAAACGGCATAGCTTTGACGGAGCGGGGAATGAATTGTGGGTGAGGCTTGAGGGAGGGAAGAGTGGAAGTGTTGGATTAGGGTTTGGTGTGAGAGGATGGAGTGGAGAGAGTCGGCTGAGACGAAGATTGGGGTTGAGTTGGGTGTGGAAGTCATTGATAAACTCAGGGGGATTCAGTTGAGATTCAGGGTTGATCGGTTCAGTTCAATTCAGTTGAGCATTGTAAGGAGACCAAGACTTGGCGTTAATATATCTAACGACTTGCCAGCTTTTGATTGGACCCCACTTTGGTAGAAATTTTTGTGGAAAAAATCAGATTGGGCTATATGAAATGAACCAAGAAATATAACTTTAAATATAACTTTTCATTAAAAAAAAAAAGAGATAATAATAAATAAAAAAACTTGTATAAAACAATTCTAAAAATAATTTTTAAATTCAATCTTCCAAATTATTTATCATTTTTAAATAGTGATACATCGATTTTTCATTTGTCTAGAATGTTATTTGAATTACATACTAAAACAAAAATTATACCTCACACATTTTTATATCACGATCTAAAAGCTTCTTTCTCCTGTAAGTCGTAAAACTTCATCTAGTCACCGAATATGGGTAAAATAACACTAACATGATTATGAACAAAAATCGGCAAAAAGATACAATAAGCACATTTTACATATATACAGTGGAAAAATTTGTCTGCTCGAGAGAGAATACAGAAGAAAGAAGCCAATATTAACTTACAGCAGCGCTTGATATTCAAAAGTGAGTTTTAAGAGAATAAGAACTTGCACCAACCCGAGCAAAATTTTTATTGCATAAAGGATTCACTATTCAGAGTCACCGGCATTTAGTTGCTGAGCTTGCAAATCCAATTGACTCTTGCCATTCAGTTGCACAGATGCTATATACAAACCCTGGCCGGCTAAGTTTCTTTGCGACCATAAACCCATCATGGCTTGCAGGTTAAGCAATTCGGCAGGAAGTTATGAGTGAGCTTTAGCTCTATTGCTACAGAGACAAATCAGTAGAAGTACTAGGCTACTAGCTTTTTATCTCTAAATGCTTGACCACTTCGAAAATATTTATCAATATTTGCTCTAACTCTCAATTGAAGTGCATTAGTTCAGCTTGAGATGCAGTCATTTCTACAGCCGTCCACCAGTTGTCATCTTCATCATCAACGTTCACCTGTTTGTAACATATAAAAGAAATCAACTTCAGGAAGCAATACCATTTGGCAGATTTCATTGTTGAAAGATTTTGAGCTTGAGGCAATAACAGCTTCTAGTCTCATTGAAGGTCACACAGCACACATATTGCTCAAGCTATATGTCTTACAGGAACTTGATGGCTTATACTCTTTTAACACTAAATAGTTAACTTTTGATGTACCAATCACTGACAAATTATTATCATTATCATTTTTTATTTGGAAATAAATAAAAAAAGATTTATTGTTTGGATCTTGGGTTCTAATTTTACCATAGACCACTTGAGAAAACAAAAAAGTCTTATTGCTGTTTTTGACATGGAAGTGGGCAGTGAGACCTTACCAAAGTAGCAATAAAAGAACCAACATAGATTAAGTAACTAACCACATTGCAGAGCTCCCATGAATTTTGCTTTTTTTCAATATCATCTGCAAACTTTATGGCTTCAGTCCACCAAGAATCTTTAGCACAGCTCTCTGTATTGTATTCATGTTCACAAGGAAAATCCTGTTCCCCATAGTCATCAGCAATTTGGTATTCCATGGTATCATGTGTTAACCCTCCGTGATGTGCTATTTGTCCCGAATCAGAGGAAAACGGAAAATCAGGGATAATATCCACTGGGATGGGACGAAGCTGAGATCGGTAACCTAGTGAAACAATAAAAATAATTTCAAGGTGATCATCTACATGCTGGAAGGGTATGAAAACTATAAGTTGATAGAAAATCAAAAGGTCCTGCACCTCTGCAATCTGGATCATGACATTTCTGATAATAACTAGCCCTTCTCAGATCAACAACATACATCACTGGACCAATAAATCGATTCATATTAGCCTTATTTGCAAATTAAGCAGAAGTGCCAGGCAAGTGAGAGCTTATGAGAAGTGGTATCAAGATCAGTGGAAAAAGTGAGGATTAATTCACAAAAATGTGTAGATAATCATTAATAGCTTTAAATAAAGCCACTGAAACAGTATAGCTATCTGCTAAATGCTGAGATATAAGTAGAACTTACCATGATTGCTTTTATGCTGTCTACCAATTCGCTCGCAGTATCTATTTCTTGACATGCTGTAGACAATCAATCCATACTCTGAGAACCAATACCAGCTCCGTATTTTCCCTACAATTCAGTGGATTATCAGCAAGGTGACAAAGAGATGACTAAGAACGTATTAGTACCTAAGTATTTTGTGACACCATTATTAACACAACAGTGACAAGAGAAAGGGATGACAATTTCTCTGGACAAACACGTTTATATCAGTTTTCTCTTGAATCAATGAAAGGATGGATAAGTTGGAGCTGAATAAAACCTGGAAGCTATTTCTCTACTAGACCATAACATAACTAGCCAAAAGAAATGTTACTCATCGTTAAATACATTTTGCAATATTACTAGAGTTAGCCCGCCGTCCACCAAAGAATCTTTTAACACATAATTTAAGTCAACCCACAAATAGATACCTACCATAAAATGTATTTCAGTCAAAAGAACTAGACTTTAGATTTCTCAAGTTCCCAGATATGCTCAAGTAAATAGCTCCAAATGTCAAAATGAGAGATCACATGACAGTACCAGATACATTTCCAATGGAAGCGATACATTCTACAAATTTGTCCAAAGCTGGGAATGGTGACTTTCCTATGAAGTATGTTGTTGACTCATCATTTGGGCAAGCACTCAGTGCAAATTCTTGAGAAGTGCAGAAATAGTTTCCAATATTATTATGCAGCTGCATTAGAACGAAAGTTTGCTTGTGAATGGATGATATTCTGATCAAGAAGTACAAACTTCCCCTGAATAGGAACAATAGTTTATCCATTCTATAAGCTAGCTCAAAGGTGAAACTAAAGCAGAATCCAATTATACCTCTGTATCAAAGCGCAGAGTCTTAACACAATCTAACTCCATTTTGCAGACTAATAGTCTCTCGCAGTCAGCATCCATGTTGCATATCAAAGATGCCATGAACATGTCTTCTTCACACTGTTATTCAACAACATATCTTTCATTATTGCAAGCCAAAGATAAAAACCACTTAAGAAGTCAGCTCTCTAACCAAGACAAATAAGATGATAAAATTCATTTTCAAGAACTCAGCTGGTCCTTGATGGCATTTCTCCTTTACATCCAGTGTTCATCTGATTCTAATAGAGTGACTTTGAGTATAATATATGTTATTATGCTTCATATTTGAGTAAGAATAACACTATGTTTGGCTGTCCAGAGCTAGGTGAGCATCAGGATAGCTCCCATATTACCTTTCAGATTATCCAAAGATAGAAAAAACAATTTTCTTAAATAATACTAGAAAATCATTAACTAGATAAGCATCATACCATGTCCTTACATTTGAAACGCCCGGTGGGTACAAGGAAAGACTTTTTCCCTGCCTTTGAAGATAGAGCTAAGCGAAAGCAACGATTTCTAGTATAGACAGCAGTGTCCACGAAAAGTTGGCTTAGGGATTCAGCAGAGCTTGAATCTTTTTCAACAAACAGCTTTTCGAATTTTGCATCTTTCTCTCTGGCAATTCTTATCCGTGAACATATCTGATAAACGACATAAAATAGCAACAATAATTGATATCTCTATAAAATGAAGGGCAAGAATATTGTAGCAAATAAAGCAGATGCCTATTCGTGCAGCCAAAGAATAAAAGCTACAAAGTAGACTAAGCATTGTCCGTAATAGCATTATACTAGTCCTGGTAAACTGTGTCAAACTAGTATTCCAAGTGTCAATGCTCAAAATTGAAATTGAATCATATAAGGTGGAAGCAATGCAGTTTTAACAGTCATCTTCAATAGAAGTTAATATATTCATTTGACAACTATTATTTATGTTACAAATGACGAAGTTAGCACGTTTAATCACTAAAGCATACCTCAGCAACAAATGCACCTGCATGTGAGTTGTCCCTGAAAGCAGTCTTTGGTATGCGAATTATTAAATGACGAGAAAACTTTTCTGCATACGAGGATCATTAGCAGTGTCATTTGACTTTAATAACCTATCTCAGATTGAAATCAAATGCAAAGGTCAACACTTCTTTCTTTTTGAAGTCTGTTCTTTCATGAGTAACCAAATGTGAAGTAGTTTTTAAGTAGGCAAGGAGGGATTTGAATCCATGACATAATATTTTGTTTTACGTGCTCAAATCCTTTGAGCTACAGACCATAACCATCTAAACATTTTACAGAATAAATAAGGGACTGGGTATTGTGTACATCATACCTTCTGTTGATGAATCAAGCTCTACTATCCAATCTTCATTTCCTTCAATGAAGTATTTGTCATGTAATGCTTCTAAAGTGACTGATATCAAGAGATCAACCATTTCATCTCCATCTTTTTCAGGATTTTCTCTCTTGTTGAACTCCAAATCATAGTACAGGTGGCAAGGTAAACCCTGGAAGCGATCCATCATCAAAGTGTAAGAATGCAAGCATAAATACTAGCTCTGTTTATATAATAGTGGAGTGCATTCACAGTTTCTTAATATTTCAGCTGTAAACCTTGTGGCTTTAATTTATGTCAAAAAAAGATTGTTTCTTATGATGTCCCCATGTGCATCCAAAACATTTTAGCGTTACAAGGAACAGAAGAGAATATACAGTTTGAGAGACATGGCGCATTTTACAAATAGAGCAAGTGTAAAGTTTGTATCTTTCTTTTGATAATTATACAAAAATTAGTGGATATATATCCATATGAGAGGGGATCTGACAAAATAAATAAATAAATTGTATTTAATGATGACCACTCATCAACCATCTTAACTATTGGATTTTGTAAATCAATGGTTATTTAGTTTTGTGTTAAAAAAATTGTGTCAAAAGATCTCCTCCCATATATAATTCAATTCTGACTTGCATATATTAAATATTTCATGTTGTAAGTGTGTATTTGTGTGTACAAGTGATTTAATGTATGGAAGGAAAATTCAGCTGCTTTAACCTCCTGAATCACTTCATAATGGTGTCGGAACTTTGAATCCATAGTTTTGTACCTAAAAAGAAATATATCAACACAAGCAAATACAATAAAGCACTTCATTTGATGATCACATAAATGTATAATTATGCAAGAAAATTAATAAAGAGAACCTCTTCCAGAACTCCTTATATGTAGAAACAAGAAATCTTCTTTGTCCACTGAAATGGTCTTGATAACTATAAATACGTTCATTGGCATGACCTTTTGCAAACTTCATTGCCTCATCTTGTCTCGGAAATGTAGCCCAAACTTCCTTCCTAAGCAACCAAATGACCAAAGTCAATTCATAACATTGTTAAGTACGATAAAGTGAGATACATTGTAGCTATTGCCTAAGATAATAGGAAATTATTTGAAGCAATGAATACCTCGAGTTTGCTTTATCGTGTTCGGATAGATCAACACGTATTTCATGCAACAGCCGCAATAAGCTCAATGGCCTCTTTGGAGGCACACCATGTGGAGTCCCATAAAATACAACAGGAGAAATCTGCTTGCCACGGTTAGAGTTGTTTGCTTCAACTGTTGACAAATTAAGCTGAAAAAGAAAAATAGCAAATGTAAGGTTCAATCAAAGCTCTGCAATAGAGCACCAAAGACCTACTTATAATTACCTTAAGCATTCATACCAACTCAAAGAAGCAGAACTTCATCCAAAAAAATGGAAAAAATAACCAAGTGATGGGAGTTGTTTTAAGTTTTAGCAGGTTCAATGTTTTCTTTTTATTGCTCAGTCAATTTAAACTTTAAGAATAAAAATCAATTTCCAAATAAATTAATTATTGACAAGCTGATATACGCATTTGACAAGTTTGATGAATTGTGCTCGTTAGTTTGTCAGCTCGTCTTGTCTTGTCCGATGGGCGACTCATTCGTCAGCTAGTTAGAAAATAAAGAAAAAACATTGAACCTGTTAAATTTGAAAAGAACCTCTCCATTTGACTATTATCACAACTAACCCAAACTTCATCAATCAAGTAAGAGTTTCATTGAAAAGTACTGTAGCAATTAGTGAAGAACAATCTGTTGCAAGTAAGCGCGTGATTCAAGCAATTAGAAATGTCTCTTCTTAGAGTTAGTGCACAATCAACAAGAGCTAAGCATAAAGTTGTGTACATGTGTTGGAGTTGTATTTTGATGGTTTGGTGATGCTGGAGAGGGAGTGGCTGAGCCTGGAGGTGTTGAAACCTCTTGCTTTGATTTGTGCTTGCTTCGTTTTCTTTCTCTCATAGCGGAAGCTGGGAATAGAACAAAAATAATTTAAAATTGAAGCATAAAATCGTGAGTTTCCGTACAAACGAAGAAAATGAAAATGAAATTCAGATCCGTGTACAGATTACGCTTGAAGGAAGCAAAGAGAAGCATACTTACGCGGAGGAGAGATGCCGCATTTGAAGCATCGAAAGAGTCGATCAACATCGTCCATTGCGTTTGCGTTCGAATTCGTGTTTGAATTGGATGACATTTTCGTTCTTTTAGGGGCGGAGTGGCGGACTCTGCGATTGTGGAGGGAATTTTGGTGCCCAATCAAATTTCCGTAGATTCAATTTCAACCATAAACTCGTAATTTTTTTAATTTTAATTATAAGACTTTTGTTTTTATTTTATAAACTTTTATATTGAAAAATAAGTAAAACATTTATGTATTTTTTAACGGAAATGAGTAATAAAATGTAACAAAAATAATAGATTATAAAAATACATAAATATGCCTAAATTTAATCAAAATACTTTTTAAATAATTTTTTTTTTTTTATCCTATGACCTTAATTAATTTTTAAATAAACAATTTATATTTCCTTTTCAGTTTAAATTATTTCTTGAACTGCATCAAAGAAACCTAAGTTATTGGCTTATTGCTAAGAAAGACCACTGCAAATGTAAGATATAATCAACTTTTGAAGAGTCTTTTAAAAGAAAAAAAAAAACTAATTTCTTCTAAAATTTAGATGAGGGATATTTGAAAAATAAATTTTAAGAGATATTTTGAGATTTAGTTAAATCCTGTGTTATTTTAATTATCTAATTAACTACAAGTCCCATTTGTTATAATTTATTAACGAGTAGAATCTATTAACCTATCAAAAGTATATTTTAACATGTTTTACTATCTTATCTAAAAATATATTTTTATTTATAAGTTGAACTCGACTAAATAATAATAAAAAAAATATTAAACTTGCTAAAATTAAAACTGCCTTTTAAAAATTGGGATTTAGGTATTGTAACAAACTTTTTATTTAAAAATCAAATTTAACCAATTTCTCATTTGTAGAAATAAATGCTCGACATAAGTCATTTTCGATAATCCCATACCCTAAGTGTCTAATATCATTTTACAATTAGCATAACTATCAAGCTATCAAATAAATCAATTCGACAAATAGTCAACTTGTTCAACCTTAATTAAACACTAACAAGATTAGAATTTGATTATTCTCAAAATAAACTTTTCAGATTTGATTATTTTTTACATTTTTCTGATGAACATGGAAAACCATTTAAAAGTATTTTTTGCGAAAGTTGTGTTCTGCATCATCCTAGGATTTGAGCCTCTTTCTGCACATTCCTCAAGATTCTTAAACCAAAACGGAAAAAAAAAAATAATAATAATAATAAAAAAGGGAAGTATGCAAATGAGACAGACAAGTCTCTAAGTGTCATTTATAAAAATTACAAACTTAGCAAAAACATAATTAAAGATAAATTATTTTAAAAAATAGTATGTTTAATGTCTTTTTAATTAAATTGGGTGAAAAATATTTAAAATTACTTTTGACAGGTGTATATTAATTAATTTATAATTGTCGAATAAAGAACACTCATCGAGTATGAAACAACTGAATAACAATCTATCAGGTAACTAGAAAAAACAAAGATATAACTATTTTTTAAAATACTCATTTGATTTTGGTTATTTTATACTTATTTCAATATTGTTGTTTAAAAAAAATTAATGTTTAATTTTCATAAACACATGATTTTTTTATTTTTAAAGATTATATAGAGAGAGAAAATACTAATGTTTTTAATATAAAATATTTTTTAAAATTTATAAAATTATCAAACTATAATTTATTGATTGCGATTCCATATGTAATTATTGTTACTCACTCTTTTATATAGATCCTCCAAAAACTGATACTTGTTATATGGTGCTTTGCCTTTTAAGTAAAAGGCAAGCGAAAGACTTTTTATTGTGCTTGAATGAAGCACAAAAGGCAGCTCTTTTATATAGTGCTTTGCCACCGATGAGACCTCCCATGGAAACCAGTGAAAATGCTACTCCAAATATAGTAATATAAACTTGCTTTGGTGAAGGTAGTGAGGTGAAAATGTTGTGTGGTGAGATGATGTGAGGTGGAAATCTGCCTTGGTCCTCTCACTCTTGGGCAGGAAATGGCTGAGCTTGGCTAGAGAGTGGGTAGGCTTCAGAATGAGTTAGGCGGCGAGTGGTGGAGCTCCACGCCACTATACTCGTTTCACAACAAAAATTTTCTTCTTTAATTTCTCAGAGAAGAAATATTATATTGGATGAACCATATTGAGATGTTGTGAGTGAGTTGTGTCATCCATCTTCCCAGTTAACAATTCTTTGGCCATAAAATATGTACTGATTTTGGCACGAAGTCACCTGCTTTATAATAATATCGTTTCCTGAATTGGAAATTATAAGTACCCGTTACTTTCAAGGAGATCTTCCGGGAAGCTTCCTGTGCAACTTTTGTAACAAAACTCATATATTTGATTAAGAGGATGAAAGATTTATAAAATAGATTAGAATCTTATTAGTTAACAATATAGGATATGAAAAATTATTATGTTATTTTATTAAGCAATAATTTCGGAATCTTGACTTACAAAAAGACAGGAGTGGCGCTGTGGCAGCATAATATATGTTCAGAGGAATAATCCATTTTACAAAATATCAGTTCCTCCTGCTGACTCTGGGCGGTGTTCTTTAAGGTTACTTAATTGCATGTACAAGGACATAAAACTGCAAGCTTAATTACTTAAAAGTTATGGTGGAAACAATAATGCAGTATTCTATACTTCTTTCTGTATCATTTAAATGGTGCCTGCAACAACATCAGTGATGTGAACATAATATCACATCAACTCAATCATTCTGTTATTAATTCTTTAATGCATTCTATATTCCATCCACTATACACCTACCTGGCCATATTTTCCAGCCTCAGCTTAGCTTGGCCAATTTGCTTTCATGCTTTAGATTCTGATCGCTTTGAAGATGGTCAAGGAGCACTGATGCGAGGAAGCCAGGGAAATTACCATAAAATTTCTGAGAATAGCAAAAGCAGAAGGCAGAAACTGAAAGAATAGCAGAATCTCCGAAATGTTTACCAATCTAGTTAATTTGGAAAACCTATTCTATTAACATTTTCGCAAGTGTTACCTTTGCCTCTCAGTTGTGGGTTGTTGCAGTAGAAGTATGTTAAATATCCAACTATTGGGTAGTTGTATATGCAGTTACTATATGAAAGATTTTATCGAACAAGCCTATCATATAACAACTGCATATGTAACCACCAAATTGTGAGCGCATGTAACACACGAACATTAAAGTGATGTTTTATGATTGGATGACTGCACATACCATGGTTGTAGAGCATATTTGACCGGTTTCATAAGGTACACCTATTGAGCAAATGCAACAAATGGTCGGCTAGCTTTGACGATTCTAACCGATGCATAACTCTTTTAGCTCTAATGCAATTGTTGATACAACTGAGCCATTAATGCCTAAAGTTACTAATACAAATATTAGATCAGCGCAAAGCAATCGTTGGTGCATGTTCAGTTTTCCATTCGTGTCATGTTATAAATTATATGCACTGTTAGGTGGCTAGTATAATAAGAAATAGTACATAATAAGTAAGTACTTATTTTTAAGGAATTGTACCTATATAGAAATCTCTATAATTGCAATTACTTATTAAATATAGGTTTGAAACCATTAATGGCGATCTGTCATCCAAATAAGTTGTTTCAAGAGTCTCTCTGTGACTGATCAGTCTTTTGCATCGATCAAAACTTTCAACATTGATGCAATTTATTTATTTGAGTTAATTTTTAAATTGATGAATGGGGTAAATGTTTCTTGCTTCTATTGGCTAGCCATTGTAGAGTTCATGTGAACATCTTCTTAAATAAAGCCTCTTGGCACTCTTAGAGGTCAGGTTGAGAAATGGAACCACTCTGATACATTTTTTTTTTTTTTTTATTTCATCATAGAAAGTGTTATATGCCACTTCATTTAGCATTTTCTAAGTGAAGTAGAAACATCAACCAGTTGTCGGATTGTTAAGCGTGTGTAGTTCTTTTTACCTGCTCCCGTGCACAATAATTTATCTCAACGCGTATAGTACGCGTAGTAAGCATCATCAGATGCTGATAAATATTATTTTATGTAGCATTTTCTAAGTTAAAAACGGAATGTAATGACAATTAATACAGCTTAGAGTATAACTTGTGCCATCCTAATTTGCTCAGGTAGTTTCTATATTTAATGTTCTACATGAGCAAGATAAGGTGTAGGTTAACTGAGATTTGGTCCTTTTGGAGCATGCAGATAGAAGATGTTTTCAAATCCAAAACTAACACATGTTCCTGACTCTTACGTGAGAACTAGTATTCTAAAAGTTACGGCTTAAACTTTTCTGGTTTTACTAAGCTAGCTGAATCAGTTTCAACTTTCAGAAACAACATTTTTGAGTCCTTAAATGGTTGATCACTTATATTACTGAAGATATTCAAAGTTATTTCTCCTGTATATATAAATCTATCTGCTACATAGTCACTAAGCGTATAGAGCATCAGAGTGCATATGCATGCGCGCAGCTTCTATTCTTTTATATTTGGCAGTTGGGTTTGTTCCTATGACGTTGCAGTCGTTGTCATTTCTCTCTTTCGTCATTGTACTCAATCTCAAAACCAGAACAAATACTATAAATACCCAACTTCTTTCCTTATAATCTCTTCATTCCTTACATCTGTTATAAACTACAGCCAATATCGTTAGTCTTTCCTTTCAATTTACAACAGAATGGCAGCAAATGACGTGCCTTGTTGTGAGCCCATGTTCTGGGTGTACCTAGTCATATGTGTGGCCCTTGTTTTATTTGCTGGCCTCATGTCAGGCCTTACTTTGGGACTCATGTCCCTCAGCTTAGTCGATCTTGAAGTCCTCGTGAAGGCTGGTCAGCCCGAAGACCGCAAGAATGCAGGTCATTATTATTAGCTTTCAATATGATATAGTAAATCATTTTAATCAACATTGCTTATTATCTTAAACTTTGTTGATGGCAGCCAAGATTCTGCCCATTGTTAAAAAACAACACCTACTCCTTTGTACACTCCTCTTAGGCAATGCCTTGGCAATGGAGGTATTTTTCTTGGCATAAACAAAGTTCTGCCAATCCTTCAACAGAATTTCTAATGAGTCCGAATTTTATTTTTTTCAAGGCGCTGCCAATTTTCGTTGATGCGCTTCTTCCGGCTTGGGGTTCTATTTTGATATCAGTCACCCTCATACTTGCTTTCGGTGAGGTAGATTAATATTGCACTGGCAAGCTACCGCACATTAATATGTTCCTTCTGTTCTTGATGAGCTCAGACTTAGCATCTATTATATATTTCGTTTCTTTGTTAATCTTCAGATTATCCCTCAGGCTGTGTGTTCTCGATATGGATTGACTGTTGGTGCAAAACTTTCTATTGTTGTACGGTTGATTGTTGTTGTTCTCTTCCCTGTAGCGTATCCGATAAGTAAGGTAGTTATCTTCATTATATGCTAATAACGAACATGCTTGTGTTAGCTAGGGTAAGACTAGAATTCAACTTTTGAAAGTGAAACTAAATGAGAATTAAATGAGACTATTAGAGGCTTTTGAGAAAGTGGTACAGTGAAGCCCTTACACGTGGCACTTATTGGAGGCTAAATTTTAATTGTTTGGGCTTCCTCTTGCCGCAGCTGCTGGATTGGCTCCTTGGCAAAAGACATTCCGCACTTCTGCGAAGGGCAGAGCTTAAGACACTTGTTGACATGCATGGAAATGAGGTCTACGTGAACTCTATGATCAGAACCTCTCAGTCCACAAGCCAAATCTATGTCAACCCATGTTCAGATATATTGATGTTCTTGTATTGGTTTGTTAGGCAGGGAGAGGTGGAGAGTTGACACATGAGGAAACAACAATTATCACCGGAGCCTTGGATATGACACAAAAGACAGTTGTAGATGCCATGACTCCGATTTCTGGAATATTTTCACTTGACGTAAACGATAGACTGGATGAGTACGTATCGCAATCTCTCATCTGTGACCCTGCATAAAGTAATTAATGGTACTGTCTCTTATCAAACTCAGTTGATTTTCTTAGGAAGACGATGGGATTAATAATAAGCAAAGGACACAGTCGTGTGCCTATCTACTCAGGGAGCCCAAAAAATATTATCGGCCTTATTTTGGTGAGATAGCAGCAACTACATAGTGGTTTTTTTTTAATCTCAATAGAACTGTTTCCAGTGAAAAAGTTATGCACTATATATATATATTTCATAACATGATTAAGTTCGTAGTCCAGGTTATGCTTATCATTTAATTTTATAGGTAAAAAATCTGATCAACTATCGGCCAGAAGATGGAACTCCTATCAGAGATCTATCTATTAGAAGAATTCCCAGGTAAAATGTTTACTGGTTAAAGTTTGGTTTCAGATATTTTTTTCTTGTTACGGTACTTGTAACTAGCAGTTCTATATGTCGTCAGCTTGACAACTTGATGTGCTTGTGTTTTACTATAAGTTAACACTATGTCATTGGAGGCATTAACATGTTTGTTATATGATTGATTTTGAAAATCTGCGGTAGGGTGGATGATCGTGTACCTCTATATAGTATATTGAATCAATTTCAAAGGGGTCACAGCCACATGGCCGTTGTCGTTAAGCGTAAAAATGACGTTCAGGAAACTGCAGAAAGTTCAAATGCCAGGCCTAGTATTTTTGAAACAAATATTTATTCAAATTCAAAACAGGGACAAGCAGAAGTAAAAGGTAAATTTTCTGCAACTTTCACATTTAATTAGTTTTTATAGTAAGTATATAGTTCCTCTAAATGGAAATTAAGTTCAGGGCAAAGCAGATATACGGCATCTACAGTTTACTATGTGTAATATTTTCAGGGAATGGTCATCAGTTTGATCAAAATGGGAAGCTTCATATTTATATAAGCTCACCCTCTGTGAATTCCAGCGACAATGATATTCAATGTTCAACGGTAAAGAATGCTAATCTCCATCTGTGCTTGAATAAATGGGAACCGGATGATTTAAGTATTTCTAAGGAAGAATTGGAGACTCCTCCCAATTTAGATGAAGAGGTCATTGGTATCATAACACTAGAGGATGTTATGGAGGAACTGCTACAGGTCAGTAATTAAATAAACTTGATTAAGTGCCCTCATGTGAAACAACCAATTGTGAGTAATATGTGAGTAATAGTAAACACTAAGCAGAGCATTTTTTTTTCATTACGTGTAGGAGGAGATACTGGATGAGACAGATGAATATGTTGATGTCCACAACAAGTAATATATAGCTGCTTAATTTCCTCCAGCTTCACCTAATCTATCATAATTTTCCATGAAATTAACAATTAACTTGCTCTCACACTCTCTGTTGCAGAATTAGAATCAATATGCTAGCTACACAAAGATCATCCTCTCCTGGAGCAGCATTTGGTTCTCGTCAATGGAGAACTCCTGCAGCGTTGCCACTTTCTTCATATCGTCAGACTCCTCTATCATCATACAATCATTCTCCAATATTGCGCTCACCCGTTTCACCATATATTCACTCACCATTTGTAAGACCAACTCTATCTGCATCCCCTGGACAACCTATGCCAAACTCTCCAGTTATACCAGCAGCAGCGGCAGCCACCGCTCGCTACTCACCATCCTCACAACGGGTAACTTAAAATATTTTAAATACTACTTTATTTAAGATAAAGCACAACCTTTTCAATGAACTTAAATTTGTCAATTTAATAGTGTAACAACAATGTATGCGAGATTGTACTGACTTCATAAGTTGCTAGCAGGTTTCAAGAAACTCAATGAGAAGCTGAGAAGGCCGGGGGGTTCACAGCAGTTGTTCTCTTAGGTGTGCTATAAACGGTATGCAACAAATAAATATGCAATTACTCTCATGGTGAAAATAACTCTGCAAATTTATCTTTTGTTTTTATGTATAGGAACCTCTTTATTCCTAAAAGTAATACGAGTCAAAATGTATTTAGTGCTCAAAATTTGTGCTCCTACGTATAAATTAATGGGGTTTCCTCTCTATTGCGCTGTGTTTTTAAACATTTTCAATTTTTTGTTAGTAACCTTAATTTTAAAAAATAAAAATATATAATTAAACAAAATGAAATTGAAAAGCTCGTGGCTCCCCCATCGGGTTTTTCTTGTCTTTAAAGAATGAAAACGAAAATAAAAGAAAAGACAAACAATAAGATGAGGGAAGGGGGACAATATGGTCCATCCTTGCAGAGATAAAAACTTTTAAAAGAAAATCTTCCAGAAAATATCATAAGATAAATAAAAAATATCTTATGAACAAAGATATTCACCATACATTTCTTGTGGATAAGATAATAATCAGCAACAAGAACATATATTCATGGTTTCACGAAGCAAAAAAAAAATCTATAGCTTAAGAAGTTATGAAAACTCTACTTTGTTCACACAAACCACCTCTGCACTTTCCAAAGCCTTCTCCATGGACTCCAGGAAGTTTAGTAATCCACTCCACATCCATGCAAAAGCTGAAAAACTATCCCACAACAACGTGGAAGCTGCGTGCCAATGCCAAGGGCTTTGGAGCCAGCAGCACACCAAGTACCATAAAACAAAGTGCCAGCAACAACAAGAACAATAACGATGACGACGAGCAACTTCCACAGGTAGTGTATGATAGGATAATAGTAAGAATCTTGGTCGCTGTTGGGGTACCTTTGGGGACTGGTATAGCATTGCTGCGCTTGCTTGCTTTTATGAAGGAGCAGCAGTTGTGGGATGTGCCATTATGGGTTCCAGCATTGACAACATTCGTAACTTTTGGAATGTCTGCACTTGGGGTTGCTTATGGGCCTCTTTCAACGAGCTGGGATGCGGAGAAGAACGGTTCAGTTCTTGGATTGGAGGAAGCTAAGCAGAATTGGGTTGAGATTTGGAAAGAAGAAGATGATTCATGATAAGCTGAAGAAGTGAAGATAATTATAGTTACTTCTAGGTCTAGTTATTGTGCATCATATATTAATTGAAAAAGAGAACTTGAATATCAAGCACATGCACAGCTAATTGAAGCATTTTGACGGGGTGTTATTTCCTTCTTGTAATGCTATCTTCAAATGATATCGTCATGTTTTATAAAGACTTTGTCGATGAATTTACACTAAAAAGTCGCATATCTATTGTATTTATTCCACATCTAGTAGACAAGTATAAACATCCTATATCCAGTAGACTAGTATAAAAAACTTATACCAGATTAATTTTTGCTTGTATCAAACATTGGAAAGCAAAGATAGATTTATTGTTTTGGTGATCACCATTTGGTAATAAGTGACTTTAGTTAAATCCAAATCTAGTAGCGTGATAAAGATCAAGTGTATTCTCATATGATATGTTGTCGATCTGTGATGGAAAAGTCTTTCTAGTCATTTAATCACATAAAAAAGTTCATATCCTCGCTTATACATAAGTAAATAGGCTCATTACAATTTACTTAGGGACTGTGGGAGAAGGCAGTGGTCCTTAATTTCTCTCTTTTTTGCAGCTGTGTACAACCAATGCATCATCTTTGACTTTAGATGTTGCAGCCAGCAAGACAACTATTATGGCCTCCTCTTCCATTCCAGGTATGCGTTATGGCTTTCTAAACACATATGAAGACGGGTTAGATCTATGAAGGTTAGCATTGTTATCGCTATACATGCCTGTTGGGATTCCGTTACACTGTTGGTAAATCTTGAGAACCGATTCAAGTTGATCTGTAAAATGTTTTATAGCAACAAAGCAGATACATTCTACTTCAGGCTAGTATTTATAAAGGGGATATTTACTTTTAGACCCTAGAAAAATAAAAAAGTGACACA